>JARHVA010002527.1:467500-537500 GCA_037957365.1 Torreya grandis | reverse complement strand
TCATGTATGACATTATCACCCTTGCATATTTTGGGCCTCCTCCATAATCCTAAACAACTTGTGGTACCCATACATATTTAGATATTCATAAATACCTACATATAGGCTTTTCCTTTGCCCTAATCTATCTAAACACATGTACAAATAACCACATACCATCTAGAAAATCATGTTTCATACCAAACTAGTGTTGAAACTAGTTTTGAATTTACTCTTCTAGAATATTTTCATGTTTACCAGTAATGAAGCATTTAGTGGTCATGAACCTCATATATCAACCATCAAGTTGCCACTAAATCTAAAACTATAGATAGGGCCAGTATAGAAATTACCCATCTCCTAGATCATCTATCACTCTTTGATACTAGTAGATGTATCATATGTGCATTCTAAGACCAACACTGGTCAAAACCCACATAAAATATACATGCTCCTCTAGACCCTATACCCATATCAAATATATTGGCCACTTAATAGAAATATGATTTTAGGCCCATACTTGGATCAACATTAAGGTACTCATGCTCCAACCTCCCCAATGTGTAGCTATGTGAAGTTATCTATACAATTTGCCCCCAAGAAAATATTGTGTTCTAGTTAATCATATCTCTAATCATCCCACCCAATCCCATATAGGAGTATCCATGATTATTTTAGGCATCAAGATGATGTTGAAAATGGAAATAATCATAATAACCTCTCTATCATTCTAAATTGGTGGTGAGGGCACCTCTTATGGTAAATCATTTGGTCAAATATATATCAACATCTTTAGAAAATCAATGTCAACCATCCCATAAACCATTTATACTTGTGCGCTACTGATCAAGTCCTATAGAAAATCCTATCACCCTATGGGTCTAATCCAATATAATGATCATCCTCTCATAGATAATGTCAAAATACACCACACATCTTGTAGTGTGGCCATGGCCTCTCTTGTGGGTAGGTGAAAATTTGATGTCTTTGAATGCCATCTCTCAGCAAGTGCACTATGGTAGGCTTTTTCTACTCTAATAATTAGCATATGGGAAATTCATATTAGATCCACAACCTCCAAAACTGATCACATCTCCTCATTCTATATCTTTGCCATCCATAGGCAATATGATCAACATTCATGCATGACCAATACATTAAGCCACTCCTACAAGAAAACATAAGTCAACATGAATCACTAACTCCATCAATATCAATCTAGTTAGATGACACCTATACATAAAAATCAAATCTATTATTCTTATAAAAAAATATATCTAATTAATCCTATTGATCTATTCTATGTTTGGACCAATTCCAATGCTTCATCATAAAACAATAATAATATTTTCCTTCTTGGAAAATCTATTGATTTTATGGTATTTTTTTCATTTAAAAGGCATTTTTATTGTTTCTATTTTTCCTCTATTTTTCCATTGTTTAGGCATTTCACACTCAAAATTAGTGATTTCACCTTTTTCAATATCCCCCCTGCATTTTCATCATTTTGGTGAAACCACCACTTTGAATGGTATTTCTACCATTTTAACTAGTGTTTTCACCATTTTAACTAATTTTCCACTATTTTTGTTGGTAAAAATGTGAATTTCATTTCTTGTGAAATATGTAGATTCACGAATTACCTATCTATTACTAGTAAAAATGTGCTTAAATGATAAAATTGACTAAATCAAATCTTACTTATTAGTTTCCCATGCTCCAGTCATCACCTATGCTCTTGAACCCACTCACTAAGGTGCCTCTATAATGGATTTTGAGCCATTCTTCATCGATACCTCTTTCAAAAAACTATATCTCAATTCTTCAAAAGGGGATGGTAATAATGAATAGTTTTTAAATAAAGGGTGAATATATAGCTTTAAATTTGAATTTTTATGTCCCAACTCCCCATTATCTTTCTATTTTTCCTCAGTGACCCATCTTTGGCTTCATTGACCATTTTTCATCTTGTTTATTCATCATTATTCTTTATTTTTGACCCCTTCTTACACACACCATGTTTTTTTCTTCATTTTGAGGACCTGTCAGTTTTAATGTTTCTCTAATTTTTCCCTTGAGCTGGCATCCATGGATTATCAAGCACCCTATAGGGCATCAATCTAAACCTATTAGCCCATAAATTTAGTCATTGACAAACAAAATTTTTTAATATTTAAAATATATTCTTAATGACTTTTTCATTATTTGAGAATATGTTACTTTTCTTTATGTCTCACAACACCTTCTCAAATGGGCATAAAATTTAGACACTTCATTTTCACCACTTCTATGTCTAAACTAAAATCAAAACAATTTTTGGTAATCACTTGAAAATTTAACCATAAATCACCAAATCAACCCAATTATTCTATACATTTGATATGTGCATTCCAAATCACATTGGTGCATCCTAGATTACAGAAATAAACCATCTCACATCATCTATTTCTTCTAAAAATTAAATAAGTGCTTTTCAAAGGGGTAAAATGAGAAAGATATTAGTTGGGAAAATGATATTGTAAATATTATATTCCTTTTATGTTAATTAATTACATGATTAATTAACCTATACATTATCTAATGCAAAATTCCATGACTTTTTGGAAACTTCTTTTTATCTAAAATCAAAATTCCTTTTATTACCTCATCTTAGTGACATCACATGGGAAAGTTAATAGGAAAGCATAGGAATGAAAGTGAGCTATTACACTCTCTTACACCTTATTACACATTCCTCCTTCTTACACCCTATTACACACTCCAAAAGGGCTCATGATTACAAATTTCTTCTAAATCTCTTCTACACCACAAATTTACTTAAATGGACCCTCTTAAATTTATAACCTCCAACATTTATGAAGGTGAGGATTCATTCCTAGACTTCCATTTGGTGATCAATATGGATGATCCTCATTGATTCAATAGGTCTATAAATTAAAGTTCCCCCTCCATTATAAACAATATTATTGAACTTAAACTTACTCTACTAAAATACCTAAAGAGACTCACAACTCTAAAGATAATTATCAATTGAAACCAAATGTAGAAAAGGGGAGGTGTTGTCTACATGCAGATTTGACATCAATAAAGACATATATTTCTATAATCTGAGCGTGTACCTCTTTGAACTAGAAATTAAAGGAGGTCATTTAAAAAATCTATAAAATGCTCATTTTGTGTCTTCTATTTGATTCATCTTTTGTTTATTCTTTCTCAAACATAATAAATAGGCTTAGGATGTTAGTTTAATTCAACCATTTTTTATGTGTATTCACTAACAGTCAAACTAAACCTATTTGAATTCCTCTCTCACACATTATTATCAAAAAATTTATAATAAATTATAGTGTTCCATTTTTTGGAGTAAATTTGATGGAAATTATAGATGGATAAACAATCTCTTTGCATGGAGATATTTAGGTGCATATAGTGTCTTTTTTGTATTTTTGATGTAATTTTGGGATATATATTGTACTCACACTAATCTATAAATTTTCATTGGGGGGGTCTATTTTAGTCTTGTCTACCTTCATGTGAGTGTGTGTTTTGTCTTTCACCCTTTTCCAAAATCAATGTTGGGGACCTCATCTCTCCCATCACCATTACGACCATCCTTGAAATATTTTTTCTATTTTTGACCTATTATATATTTTTTACATATTTGTGATATTATATTAGTGAATTCAAGCCACTCATATAGATATATTGAGGTTTTTAACCATGTTATTAACTCCTATTTTGCACAGTCATGTTTGAGAGTGATTAAATTTTTGATCATGTCTTCATAGGTATCCATTGTGAATTTATGTAGTTTCTAATAGGCTTAGCATTACCACACAAATTCTATAGTACATATATATATTTTTGAGCCAATCCTTTTTAGGGGTTTCAAATTTTCCTAGTAAGTACATTTTTGTGTCAAATTATTTCTATGACAAACCTTTTGGATTTTCTATATAAACCACATTTATTCCAAATACAGTGTCATCATTATTCACCAAATCATTGATTCTCATTATTAAATAAATTATCCCTAATTTCTTATGATAATATAAATTCATCATATATCATGAAAACGCATGCCCACTCACATTATTCAACCACATCATATTCATAAATGTATTTGACACATATTGGGTCGACTTGTCCTCTTTATACATCACCCCCTAACTAATTGATTCCATCTTCCATAATCATCTCCAATCTCATTAAAATCACATCACCACATCATATTAGTTAGTTATTGAGTCTCATAAATAATGGAAAATTCCATGGAATGCACATTTCTTTTTTTCCATAAATCAAATAATCATATTTTCCATAGATCAAATATGTGATGTCATCCAAGAATCTACTTTCCAATTTAGAATTCATAAATATTACACCAAATCCAAATTATAAGTTTCTTTCTTAATGGAAATTTAATATAAGGAGAAAAGTGTGTAATCAAGGCCTATGACATGTTTTTACATACTCAAAATATTTTTAAATGGAGTCTATTACACACTCAAAAATTTCATGAGTGGCTCTCTTACATGTTATTACACACTCCAAACATGGAATTGAATGAGATTTAGGACATCTTACCATCAATTTATCTTCAAAATCATCCAATAATCCACATCAATTAGGGAAATATTTAAATAGAGGGTTTCTTCTCCATTCTAAACCCTCTCTATTCTTAACAAAATTATTCATGCAATGATGTTTTTCTAATTTTTGAACCAAATATTCAACTCACATCATAGCTCATCTAGTCAAAACTTCAATTTTAAAAGGGGAGATGCTGCCAAATTGTCTATGCTTTTTGATGAACCTTTATAACTACATCCATATGAGCACAATCCAATTGAAGTAAGGAACATAGTTTATCTCAAGTAAGATTAAGTTATATATTTATTTCATTGTTCCTCTCTTTGATAGTTCATTTAATGTATCTCATTTATGAATTTTACTTAGTATATTATATATGATTTTTTTTGGGTCTTTCTAATAAGTGCATTTTATGAATGAATTTCCTCTTAATATATATAATTTTGAAAATAATTTTTGTTTATAGATTTGTACTAGAGATATCCCTTCTAAAGTTAAAAAAATTACATTTAATTATTCATGATTTTTTCCATAGCATTTTTATGCCAACCCATATGGGGTTTCAAAAAATGGGCTTGAGCTAAAACTCCTAGGATTTTAAAAAATTACATGGTATTTTTTGTTTGATGTAAAATCTACAACATTTTCTAGAAGTAATTTATATACCATGGATATTTTTTCTCATCCACTCTACCCATTCACCATTATTGGGGGTGGGGGGTATAGGTATGGTTATACTAATTTTAGTTAGGTGTTATAGGCAGTTTCTTTGAAATGGCACATACTTGACATTTACATAGGGAAATTTATTAAGTTGATAACATTTTAGTTTTGTGAAATATTTAATATTTTTAAAACTTCACGTGTGAAGGATTTCAATATAGCATCCTTAACATCTATTAGTTATTCATTGATCAAATAGTGGATTTGGACCACTTGTGCAGTCTTGAGTTTTTCACTAGTTAGACATTTACTTGCAGTTTTTGTAGTAGATCAGGCTACCCATTACATGTTTCTATGGTGGATAAACCCACCCATTTCATAATTTTTTTATGGATAAGCCTATCCTCCTCCAACATTATGATATAAAATTTAGACACATTATTACATATTTTAGTACCTTTAGTCATTTATGTTATTTAATTCTAGTTTTGTGTGAAACCCTTACAACATATCTCATTTTTTAGAGTGTGTATTTATTTTACATGAGTACCTCATCTATTATAGTTTCCAAGTCTAATTCTCACATGAATCTTAACCTTCTTATTTTTAATAGTCATCCTTAAGTTACACTTAATGGGAGGTATTGGTGCATTATTATACATTCACTAATGTTAAGTTAACATAGGTTAGATTATCTATGCTAATTTGTCTCTTAGTCATATTTATTTAGGATTAGAATAGGATATGTGAGCATTTATCACTTATTTATTCCACATCTAAGTGGCTCACTTCATAGGTGCCACAAATAATGGATGCCACCTTTAGTGGGGTCAATAGGGAAATGAAAGTTTACTCTTGTATAATCTATTCACACCCTCATATCACTTGTATTTTGATAAGATGGTAGGAATGCATTATATATGATAGATGAATTAGTTCCTTATTTTTTTTATCTATTTGCATTATTTCCTCATTTTTTAGCTATTTTAAATCTTTCCTCATTTTTTTAGTATATATTGTAGACACCAACATTACATCACAAACACTTGCATAATTCCCTGTGTCAAAACCCCCCTTAAACCCATTTTAATATTAATAATTAATCTCCCTAATCCATAATTTTACACCTCACACATTTAATTAATTTAAAATACTTAATTAATTTAATTAAAAACTCTTATTTCCACCTTACTTGGACACCTCACCCTATGACTAATTCTCCCCTGATGAGTCACCTCAAGACCTAGTCCCCTCATCCTAACTACCCAATACTTATTCTCACTTCAAAACTAAATTCCTAATCAACTACTTCCTTTATAACCTCTTATTTTTACCATTTTATAATGGGTGTCACACTTAGCATGAAAAATAAAAGAAAATAGACCAAAAATATAAAGGTTTACCTATTCTAGGGTTGTCAACATTGGTCAAACCATGGCTAACATGGGTGGGATCACCAACATCAATAATATAAGACAAACTCCAACCTATAGTTTAGGTCAGTAAAAATTAAGAAAATCAATTCTTACTCTCATTTAGGCTCTCGACATTCTATTTTTTGACATCTAGGCTTACAATCACCTTGTGTAAGTCAATCATAATAAACAACTGAGCTCTTAAAGACCAACAACACCCACTTATTCTCTCTGCTCAAGAATTTAGGTTCAAACTCCCTGATAGGATCCATCAACCTGGAACTTATCATTTAGTGACCACCATAGCTAAGTACATCACTGATACTATAGGTCATTTAAATATTTATTCTACTATTTCTTTATATCGACTCTACATTTCTTTATGCACTTATGACTGTACCACTGTGAGGGAGTTGCAAAACTTCCTTGCTCATTTCCCCTTAACTTGACATACCAAACCTTTGACCAAACTTAACCAAGCCATAATCTCCCTCTCATAACTCTCCCAACCTTTCTGACTTGATCTAAACCATTTCTTAGACCCAAGAAAAGCTTTTGCAAGCTCCCAGATAATTATTTCCCCTACTAACCTCACCAACTTAACTGACATCGATCACCTCACTACTGACCTTGATAGCATAACTGATATCAGTTACTCCCTATTGACATTGGCAATTATGAATTCCCTAGCCTCTTTAAAACCTACCCAGACAACTTCTAAAACATAAACAAAGTACCTCACCTGCACCCTGTCACTCTCTACTATGTACAAGTTATTAATAATAGTAATATTATCCCTTTTTCACTCTCTCTTTACCTCTCTTTTATTTATTTATTTATTTATTTATTATTCCTTTTATCTCTCAAAAATGGACTATCATCTCTAGGTAAGTTTCACACTTCCTAGAACAAGTGCATAGCTTGACAACCCATTCATTTATCTACTAACAAACATCTTGTGGTTGTTAGGTTGTGGAGCTAAAAGCTTCACTAATGCAAATAGAGGAGGAGGTTGCAGAAGGGTTGTGGAGTGTCTCAGACGCTAGCGTCGGTCAGGCCAATTGACATCGGTAAGATTAGACCATAAGGTAACCGACGTCAGTCAGTAGTCAGCCTGCATCGGCGACCCCCAGGCAGACAGGGACCGACATTGGTCACCTGTGTGGTTCGAGCAGTTAGCTAATGAACCATGTGTTTGCATGTTGAGAGCCAATTTTAGACTGAGAGCTGTGGATCTAATTATTATAATTGGATGTCTAATTATTGTTTAGATGAGATCTATGTATTAGACTCATGGTTGTATTGTAAACTTGTGCTAGAGAGTAAGAGAGCATTATTATAAGCTCCTTTTATGTGTGAGGTGAGCAATGGTGTGTTCCTCCTAGTGCCATAGTACCAAGTTGGGTGCTGGATTAGAGAATCAACAAGGTTCTTCATATATGTATGATCTTGGTCATCAGGTGAGCATGGCTTCTATAGGAGATCTACATGGTAAGTAAGATCATTGATATGCAGGTGTATGTGTGTGCAAGGTCAAGGTTCATAGGTGTGTAGAACCAGATTGATTTGTAGGTGTGTAAGATCAGAGAGGACATCAACACAATAGGGAGTAGTATTAGGAGAGATCTACTTGGAGTACAGGTGTGTACTCAGAGCATAGAGGAAGGCAAGGAAGATCCTTCCATAAGTAAGGTCTATTGAGGTGCAGGTTGTTGCAGGTTTAGGGAAGATCTACTTGGAGTATGTTTATGTACTTGTGGAGTGCGTGGAGCACAGGTGTAAGGTGAACACCAACTCAATGTTTGAGTTGGGTGTTGGGACCTAAGAAAGAGAGCTTTGAGGAGAGATTTACTGTTCACTTGAGGTGTGGGAAGCCTCTGAAGAGGTGGTGGAGAAGAAGTGGCATCTTATTTATTGCATGAGTATTAATACAAGTTGTGTATTGTCTCTCATATTCTGTGTTATTCTTGGATTCTAGTTACTTGTTGATTCTGGTTAATTCCACATATTAAGTTACTTGTATTTGGTAATCAATTGTGTGCTTCCAGTTATTCATATCCCAACACGTGGTATCAGAGCTAAGGTTATAGGAAACAGCTTTGTGTTTGGTTACAGGTCACTCTCAGGGGTTTCTAATTGAGTGGGAGTAGAGCAATGACAGATGAAAGTAAGCTAAGAATGAAGGAGTTGAAAAGCACAGATGGTCACTTATGGTCCTATGGAAAGAAAGAGTAGGTAAAAGAATATTGTTGGTTGGTAGCAGATCAACATGAAGGAACTGAAGAAGCAGATGTTGCAGGTGATGTGGCACAGGATGCTCTGGGAAGTTTCTTGGATAAAGTTGAATCTTGGTTAATAGATTCAGTTGCCTCTTTCCATGTAGCCCTAGGGAGAGGAGCTGGTGAGCCTTGCCAAAGAATTGGCAAAGGGGAAGTGAAGCTGAAATTGCAAGCGGCCAATACACGAGTGTTGAAGGAGGTCATGCAGGTTCCAGGTTTGGAGATGTGGCTAATTTCTTTAGAAAGGTTGGGTGATGAGAGATGCACAAGATCTCTCATAGCAGATGCACTTGAATTAGCTGGTGGTAAGAAAATAGGTACTCTTTATCTACTTGTTTATATTACTGATTCTTCTTCTATTATGGAGATGTGGCTTCGTAGGCTTGGTCACATAAGCAGGAAGGAGATGCATGTTCTTAAGTGAAAGATAGATATATTTGATAGGCTTAAGAACTGGAAAGCCTTGGTGTTTATGGAGGAGATGGCAGACAGAGACTAGTGGATGGGGCTGGATACTTTTGAGCAAGGTAGTTTGGACATGGGTTTTGATTCAAAGGAGCTCACGGGTAAAAAGTCATCACTCACAAAAAAACACAGGTACTGACGTCGACAGAAAAATTAACATCAGTAGTAGGTAAGACCAACATCAGTCATGAAGACTGACATTGGCATCAAGGGACACCGATGTCGGTAGGGTTGGTAGTCAGGATAGGCGCATGAAACTGACGTCGGTTGGATGCAAACTGTGTGGTGACTGAGGTCGATCACTGTAACAGATTTTGGGTGGACAACAAGCTGTCAAGGAGTCTCAAATGCCCATATGGAGGACTGAAGACGTAAGTAGGCCTCAAATTCATTGTTCCTCTTCTTTATACTAGTTACTGACTGTAGAGCAGGAAGGATCCAAGAAATAGTGGGAGCATGACATAGAGAGATTGGAGAACCAAGCGAGAGATTTGGTAGGGTTACCAGGCAATATGAAAGCACAGAGATGAATGGATTCCTTAGTTGAAGAATAGAGAGAATGAACATGTGAGACAGAAGACCAAGGCGTATGGTCTTGAGGGAGCTCTAAGACAGTGGTACAGGTTTTGACAGGTGGAGGATGAAGCATGGCTTCAGTCAATGTCAGGATAACTACTGTGGTTTGTCTTACCAGGGGGATGATGAGTCATGGCATCATTCTGTTACTGTATGTGGATGGTTTGCTAGTAGGGTTTGTACATACAGGGTTTTGCTGAGCTAAGGGTAAGATTAGTTTAGTGGTTTGCTATGAAGAATTTGGAGCAGCAAAATTCTTTGGCATGGGAGACATGGGAGATCACAGGTTGATTTTGTCTCCATTGGGAGTTGATTTGAATTAGGTGTTGGCGAGGTTCATTATGCAGGATGTAGGACCGGAGCACACTAAGGGCTAGACAGTTTAGTGTCTAAAATCACATGAGGTCTAGTATAGACCTGAGTTTTCCCATGCAGTGGGTGTTGTCAGAGAGTTAGGAGCCAATTCAGAGAAGTGAGTTCTCAAGTATTTGAGAAGGACCAGCAGTAGGGATTCATGCTATTCAGGGTTAGGACTTCACTACATGTGTTTGTAGATGCAGATGTGGTAGGGCACTCAGATGATAGGAGGTACACCACAGGTTGTGTGGTGGGTTGTCTTCAAGATTGAGCTTGAAGAGGGATACAAGCCAGGAAATAGATTAAATAGAGTACAGTTACAGGTACAGTGTAATTGTTTATCTCCAAGTGGGAGATTGTTAGGTTGTGGAGCTAAAAGCTTCACTGATGCAAATAAAGGAGGAGGTTGCAGAAGGATTGTGGAGTGTCTCAGACGCTGGCGTTAGTCAGGCCAACTGACGTTAGTAGGATTAGACCAGAAGGTAACTGACATCGGTCAGTAGTCGGCTAGCGTCGGTGACCCCTAGGTAGATAGGGACCGACATCGGTCACTTGTGTGGTTTGAGCTAGAGTGTTTTATGGGAATTTAGCTAACGAACCATGTGTTTGCATGTTGAGAACCAATTTTAAACTGAGAGCTACGGATCTAATTATTGTAATTGGATGTCTAATTATTGTTTGGATGAGATCTATATATTAGACTCATGGTTGTATTGTAAACTTATGCTAGAGAGTAAGAGAGCATTATTATAAGCTCTTTCTGTGTGTGAGGTGAGCAATGGTGTGTTCCTCCTAGTGCCACAGTACCAATGTGGGTGCTGGATTGGAGAATCAATAGGGTTCTTCATGTATGTATGATCTTGGTCATCAGGTGAGCATGGCTTCTATAGGAGATCTACATGGTAAGTAAGATCATTGATATGCAGGTGTATGTGTGTGCAAGGTCAAGGTTCACAGGTGTGCAGAACTAGATTGATTTGCAAGTGTGCAAGATCAGAGAGGACAACAACACAATAGGGAGCAGTATCAGGAGAGATCTACTTGGAGTACAAGTGTGTACTCAGAGCATAGAGGAAGGCAAGGAAGATCCTTCCATAAGTAAGGTCTATTGAGGTGCAGGTTGTTGCAAGTTCAGGTAAGATCTACTTGGAGTACGTTTGTGTACTTGTGGAGTACATGGAGCACTTGTGGAGTGCGTGGAGCACAGGTGTAAGGTGAACACCAAATTAGTGTTTGAGTTGGGTGTTGGGACCTAGGAAAGAGAGCTTTGAGGAGAGAATTATTGTTCACTTGAAGTGTGGGAAGCCTCTAAAGAGGTGGTGGAGAAGAAGTGGCATCTTCTTTATTGTATTCTTTTCTGTATGAGTATTAATACAAGTTATGTATTGTCTCTCATATTTTGTGTTATTCTTGGATTCTAGTTACTTGTTGATTCTGGTTAATTCTGCATATTAAGTTGCTTGTATTTGGTAATCACTTGTGTGCTTTCGGTTATTCATATCCCAACAGTGGTAGTGATTTCTTATTTGTAGGTAGTCCTCCCCATCCAAAGAAGAGTGCTCAAAATGTTTGGATATGACATGAAAACCAAATCCTAGTTCATTTTAATCATTTATCCCCATCCTTCTTTCTATTTTCCTTTAGACTTAAAATAGACAAAATTTAGTAAAACATTTTTGACATGCCTGATGGGAACCTAGAATTTTTCTTGGGTTCATTTCTTGTTTTAAACATTTATATAAGTGCATTATAGTGAAATTCTCATTTCTTGCACTTTATTCTTCTCTTTTCTCTTTAAAAAAAAATCAATATCTTATTCTCTATTTAAAAAGTATTAAATTAAAATTTTCTCCTTGCCTCTAAAAGCAATTTGTCATTTTCTTTTAAAAAAAAGAGAAGAGAATCTTTTCTTTGCTTCCTCTTACATGCACATTAGAATAGTAAAATTCATACTCTATTCCTATTTCCTCTTTATTTTCAATTGAATCTAAACATTTTAGATTTGGGTTTAAAACTTACTACATTTCATAGTTTGCTTATTGCATATTAACTCACCTAGTTAATTAAAAGCATTTGTAATAAATCGTAGTACACCTATGTTACACAACCAAGTCATATTCACATAAACAAGAATCTAAACTCACCTGAGAAAAAGGCCCATTAGGATTTCATCACCTAGTGGATCACCTTACCCTACCCCACTATCCTACTTAGATTTCACCACCAAGGGGAAAACCCACTCCATTCTCTGGCAGAGTATAATCTCTAGACATAAGGTATATTTTGACTAAGTGGCCTGGCTCAGCTCTAGGTTTATGAAGTATAAAGAGAAAGCTCCTATAACAAACCATGTACTTGGTCTAACACAGATTTCCTCTTGAGCACCAAAACTAACTTGAAACTAGCTCTATATTTCTTTCTAGTACCTTCGATAACCAAATTCTCTTCTCACTATCTGATTAAGGCATAAGCCAACATGAGATTAAAAATTAATCTCTAAGACTTAATAGTTGCTGACTTAATGTTCTTTTTTTACTTTTCAATTTCCTTTTATATTTTTGAGTTGGTAAGGATGATTTTCTATTGATTCATAAAATCAATACTATTTATAAAACTCAATTTGTATAACTTGTTATCTCAAGTTTTTTGAGTGTTCTCCCTTCTTACACATACCTTCTACATCCACTATTTTAACTAGTTTCAACCACTAATTTCTTACATCATATTTTTATCTCCCAGGATTTCAGAGTGATTGACATCAGTTAACCCTATGGTATCAATAGAATTTACTTACCAACATCAGTTATTCCACTAATGTCAACTACTCCTATTGATATCATTCACTTCCCTATCGACGTCGGTGATTGTGTAGTTTCATTTGCTCAAAATAGCAAGATAAATAACCCATTTACCTACACTCAAACTTAGTTTTTATTTATTCTATTTAAAATATAGGGTAGAAAGAATATTTGAACATTCTCTTACATGGTATTGATACGAGCTCAAGCTAAAATTCTTTCTGATTATGCAAGCTAGAAATCACTTCCACCTTCCCCTCTCACTTCTAATTATTTCATGGAGCATACTTTAGATACAGAGCATACTCCTATCCCTAACCAAATTCCCATTATGCATAAGGGAGATCAAGATTTTTCTAAATTTCTTGATCACAATGTGGTAGCCCTTCATCATTACCTTGTTATGAGTTAAAAACCCATAATTTTTTGGGTGAACTAATCTATGGTATGTCAACCTCTTTAATGGAGAAAACATTAATTTTAGTTTCCTCCACTATTTTCCCCATGGCTATCCAAACCACCACTTAGATGAGTAACCCAACTATAAAAAATATTAAAATGTGGCATCTCCAACCACCCAATCCCACCTAAATCTTGATGTAACTTACCTACTTTCACAACCACAACTAGTTCAACCAAGTCACTCCCCATTATAGAATTTAGTGGTACCTATTCCATCTATCCTTGTGCCTATAATTACCCAAGTTATGACTCACCCTTCATCCAATCTAACCATAATCTAACCTGTTATAACAACAACCAACCAAGGCATAGTCTCTAACCCAATGGGAATAGTCCCTTTTCTTCCGCACCTCGACCTATGAGTCATTATCCTTATGTTACCCCAACACAACCTCAGCAAGCTATGTCATATGCTCCCTCTACTTCCTATTAGCTTCCATATAACTTAGGATGTATCCCCAAAACTAATCCCCCTCTAGACCTCATTAAGATGTTAATAGACAAGATGTCTAATCTAGAGACATCCATTTTTGGTTCAAAGAATGTATTATCTTATGATTAAATATGCAATTAACAAATCCATCCTTCTATGCCTATTCTCCCTTATCAAATTCAATGGAAACTCCCTAAATTTACTCATTTCTAGAGTAAAGAGGACTCACAACAATACTTCTGAACATTTAGACATGCTTGTTATTTAATAAGGCATGGTGATGCATTACTGCTTTGCACTTTCCCTATGTCTCTTTCAGGTGATGCCTTGGATTGGTATAACTCTATTCCTCAGCACTCCCTTTTCTCATTTACCCAACTTGCATAAATATTATTAGACCATTTCTCTATTAACATTTCTAATAAGGTTTCTATAATAGACCTTTATTCTATCAGATAATTTAATGATGAGTCTATTAAAGATTTTGTTGCTCATTAGAGAAGTTTGATCAATAAACTCTCCTTATCCTTACCCCAACTTGAGCTTATTGAGCTCTCCTCAAGGGAATGTGCTAATCACATCTCATCCACACTCTAGGTATAAATATTTTTCACATTTGATGAAGTTTTATAATGGCACAAAAAATCAAGGTTCATGTTATAGATGAAGGCAAAGTCAAGTTGTGGAGTAAGAATCCCAATACCAAGTCAAATGACTCCTCCTCTAACCTTCTCCCTCTAACCAAAAGGCTAAAGGCTCTACCAATGTGGTGATCATTAAGTCAACCTCTTCCACAACCACAAACCAATCCAATTACATGGCTTCTCAAAATCTAACCAAGCAATTCCAACAACTATATGAACAAAGACAATACACTCCCATTAGGGAATAATATACATCTTTCTTGGACAAACTATTACAACAAGGTGTCATAACATTTCCTCAGATTAAACCTCCTATATAATTCAACCTTCCCATCCTATCCCAACCTAATACAAGGAAGATGAGTTTTGTGGTTATCATTAAGTTAAAGGCCATAATTCTAATAATTTCAAGACACTCAAGAACATTATTCAAGATATTTTTGATAGAGGTGATCTCATCTTGGATAATCCTAATGTACCTCCTAATCAAAGTATGGATGTGTTCAAACACCCTTTTCCTAGCCATTCACAAAATCAAAATATTATACAGTTCATAACTAACTTAGGGGATCATAATATCCATATAGTTAATGTGGTCTTTCCTTTATCTTTAGTTCAACCTACCCCTCAACAGGAGACATCTATTTCATTGACTCTTCTCCCACATTCAGTAGCATCTATTTTTCCCATTCTTCCTCCTTAGGTAAAAGATCCTATTTCACCCATTCCACTCCCTTAAGAGGAATATCCTCATGTATCACTCCTTTTGCCACCTAGGGAGCCTATAATTCTAATTCCATTTGTACCAATATTACTTATACTCTTACTGCTTGAAGACCACACCCTACCTATCCCTCAACCACATGTTTAAGGGAATATCATTCCTACATTATACCCTCTTAAGTAACCTTCTTTACCTACTTCTTCTCCACTTATAGAGAGTGGTACCCCACCCACTTCACCTTTGTACATAGAAGATTCCATATCATCTATGCCCATAATAGATGAGAGACCTATTGTGCCTACTCTAATTGCACCACTCTTACCCCTTCTTTTACCTATGAAGGATCATACTTTACCCATGCCTCACCCACATGTTGAGGGAGCCATAATACCTATGATTTAATGTCTTGAGGAACCAACTTTGCCTATCTCCCCTTCACTCATGGTAGACCAAGTCTCCACGAAGCTTGAACATGTGGCATTTTGGGACCAGCTTAAAACTTTATATCCAACACAATGAATGTCAACCTTTACCTCCAATCCCCTTACTACCCCTTACCCTAAGGTATATAAAAAAGTTAGATCTTCTTCACCAAAATAACCTAAAGTTTAGCCATCTATGTTAAAACCCTCATGTTCACAATAATTTGTTACATAAAAGTAGATCAGGCCCTTAGGTGTATGCCCTGTTTCTAATTTAATTCATCTATAGGTGAAATTAGATTTAACTCCTCAACCATATTAGATTTTCTCACCCTAAAATATATAAGAATGTTAAGCCTCCTAGATCTTGTTTATCTCTTCTTCAACCCTCAACTTTACCATCCATTTTGGGGCCACACCCCTCTACTTTAGTTGGAATATCACCTAACCAAGCCAAATAAAAGGTTAAGGTACCTCCACTCTTACCTTTGCCATCTAGTAGGCCTCTCACATCTAACACTAAGAAAGTGATATAAAAACATGTAACTCTACCATCACCAAACAAAACACCACATATAAATTCCTTTTCAACACTAAAATAAAAGAAGGTGTCCACTCTTGTTAGCACAATAAGTGCGAGTCCACTTGCAAGCTCTTAAAGCTTCTTATTACATCAATTATTACAATCTTCCATAATAACTCTTCTACCCATTAGGCATTATAGTCCTCTTAGATTGAATCCATCTTGTTTTGATGATACACAAGTGTGTTTATATCATCATTCACCTGGACATGATAATAAGAATTCTAAAGCCCTCACAGTGGCTATTCAACAACACTTTGATAATGACACTCTCTTCAATGATACTACTGTTAACCTTCTTTTTATCTCACCTTTGGAATCTATGGTTCCTCCTACTATTCCACCTAAATTCAAGCCCAAATATGTTGTTGTAACTCCCTTACCACCTCCTTCATCAACTTTTCAAATCAACACAGTGAATGTGGCCACATGGTCACAAAACCAAAATGATAAAGCTAAGGAAAAGGTCACTACTCCTTGGATCCATCCCTTCACCAAAGATACTTCCCCTACTAATCCTAAGATTACCATCTTGGGTGTTCATAAAAAAAAATCTTTAGATGTTATTCAAAGCTCGATGGTGAAATAGCTTCACCAAACTCCTATGAAAATGTCTTTGTATGAGTTAATCCAAAACTCATCCCAACACTGTCAAGCTTTGATTAGTTATTTTCAAGTGATTAAAGTATAATCAAATGATCCTCAAAATCTTGAAACTTTGGTCATCTCCCTTAATTATATATCCTTTATTTCTTTCAGTGCTTCAAAAATTCCACTACAACACCCTGAAGATTAGGATCTACCTTTTTTATTACCACATATATTGATCAAACTCATATCAATAAGGTTATAATCAATGGGGGAACTAATATTAATATTATTTCCACCCATGTATATAAACAACTATCCCATCTTGACAATTTCATGTCTCAAACTAATACGATACTTCATTCTTTTAACAATACTATAGCTACTATGATGGGCATGATTGTTTTACATATTCATGTAGGTCTCCACACAATTCTTGAGCTCTTCTATGTTGTGGAAGGAGAGGTCAAATATAACATACTACTTGGATGACCTTGGATACATGTTATGGCATGTGTACCCTCAACTTTACACCACTGTGTCAAGTTTGAACATGGTGGATAAGTACATTTTATACCTACTAACCCACCTCTATTTAAAACATGTACTATGACCTATAGTCTCAATGATGTTCTCATCCCATTGAAAACATCATCTTCCTTGCATAATGCTTCTAAAGCTTCCACAATCTCTACTCTCATGGTTACATAGATATCTGTAACACAAATTTTTGACAAAGATCCCATAAAGGAAACCTTTCAACATTCATCACTCAGTGAATATCATTTGTTGACACTTTAAATGTTCTATACTCCATAAGAGTATATAAGGATTCACATGCACCCAAATTATGATCCCTGTATTTGGATGGTCATCCTTTATGGGCCCCTAACCTTTAAACTAATTTTACATATGGGGGAATTGATCAAGCTCCCACTGTCATCAGTCCATCTTCTTCACCACAACCATTTACTTGTGACTTTACTTTCTTGAATAACCCTAGATTTACTCACACCTATATCTATATGTGTGCTTGGAAAGGATTTAGTTTGGGTCATTACAAATAAGGTGTCCATATGCCTATTGACTATCCTACTAGAAACACCATTGATAATGCCAAAAAGAGGCATGGGGTGGGATATGATGAACCAAATAAACTCACTAAAAACTCTCATGAACCAATTGTCAAAGAACCATTCTCTCCTTCTACACCTTTTTCTCCACCATCACCTACCCAATTTGAGGTATCTATACCTCCTATTTTTTTTCAATAAATGCCATCCATTTGGGGCCTCTCACCTATCATTAGGGTAAGAAAACAAGGTCCCTTTCTCTCGTTCATCCTAAAATAATTGATGAAGATTATCCCACTATTAACACTATCTAATGTCAAGATGTTGATGATATTCTCACCTACATGAGTGTGGATGATTCATATATCCAATAATCACTCCCATCTAAAATGCAAGCTATGTTAAATGAATCAACCATTGACATCAACCTACTTTCTCATGATAACCCTCACATCCTCAAGATTGGCTAATATTTAGATTCCTCTGAACAAGTTGATTACACCACATTTATTAATGACCATAGCAAAGCCTTTGCTTTGTCTTACAATAACATCCCTGGTATTGACCCCTCGATCATCACCCATAACATTTATCACCAATTGAGATGCTAAACCTATTAAGAAAAAGCATCACAAAATTCATCCTTATATTAATCTCCTTGTCAAAGAAGAGCTCTAATGCCTCCTTTTTGTTAACTTTTTCCAACCCATCAACTACCCATAATGGATTTCTAATAGTGTTCCTATCACAAAAGTAACTGGGGGAATCTAAATTTGCACTGACTATCATGATTTAAATCTTGCCTATCCAAAAAATGATTTCTCATTGCCTAGTATCAACCAAATTGTTGATTTAATAGCCATCCATGAGATGTTATCACTTATAGATGGATTCTCTAGATATAATCAAATCCTAGTCACTCCTAAAGATCAACACAATACAACCTTTACTACCCCATGGGGGACTTTCTATTATTAGGTCATGCCTTTTGGCCTGAAGAATGTTGGTATAACCTACCAATGTGCCATGACCTACATTTTCCATGATCTCTTACACAAAATTATGGAATATTATGTGGATGATTTACTCGAAAAGTCTAAACTTAATCAAGAACACTTGACAATTCTCAAAACCATATTTACTCATCTCCTCCAATATAACATTCGACTAAACCCAAAGAAATATGTCTTTGGTGTTTTTTTTAGTAAACTCTTAGGTTTTATCATTTCTCTCCATGGTATCAAGGTTGATCCTTCTAAGGTTAGATAAATCCTAGAGATGCCTCCACCTACTAATATCAAACAACTCCACATCCTACAAGGTAAACTTTAGTCAATTTATTGCTTTATTTCCTAGTTGTTAAATCACTACCAACCCTTTCACCATATTCTCAAAAAGGATGTTTCCTTCCAATGGAATACAAATTTTCAAGAGGATTTTGATGCACTTAAACAATACCTCCTTTACCCACTGGTTCTTATTCCACTAAAGGAAAATTAGCCTTTCTACCAACATCGAGAACAGGTGGTTCATTACATAAGATACACACTTATTGATTATGAGACTTGATATACATATACTAAATTTTTTTTCCTTGCATTGGTCTTTTCTACCTCTAAGCTTCACCATTATCTCCTATATCACAAAACCTATGTGGTCACCCATACTAATATACTCAAATACATGCATTCCAAACCATATCATAACCAACATGTATCCCAATGGCTCATGCTTCTTGTTTAATTTAACTTAGAGTTCATTTAGAAAAAATCTATTAAAGGACAAATAATTGTTGATCAATTAGTTGTTGCCCCTCTGCTTGACAACCAACCTTCAAACCTTGAATTCCCTGATGAATCTATTACAATGCTCTCCATCAATGACATATACTATCAAATGATGATGTTATTTGATGGATATAAGTTCCAACATGGTTAGGTTGTGGGGATCATTCTTATTCCTTTAGATGGCGAGCCTATGCCTTTGTCATTTAAACTAGATTTTAAATGTACTAACAATATGGCCCAATATGAGGCTTTGATTCTAGGACTTCAAATAGCTCTCTTCTTGAGTATCAAATCCATAACCATTTTGGTGATTATCAAATAGTGGTTAACCAAGTTAATGGTTCTTACCTATGCAAAAATAAAATTCTACAATGATATAAACATTGTGTAGATATGTTCTTGGGATCATTTGACTCTTATCTCTTACAAACTATTCCTTGATCTATAAACAAGCTCACTAACACGATGGCTTCACTTGCTTCATGCATACCCTCTTCATCCTCCTCTTCAAGAATCTGTCACCATGCATCACTTAACATTACCCTCCTATGTTTCAGCTAACATCCTCTTTGTCAAAAATGTAACAACCAACCCACAAGACTTATGGTACAAATAACTCATGAATTATCTTTCCTTATCTATTACCCCTCCTAATATTTTTAATAATGGGAAATGAGCATTCATAAAACATGTCATTCATTACATTATACTAGGGGGAGTTCTAATGGTCTTCTCCTTAGATGCCTAACTAGTACTAAGACTCCCTTTGCTATTAAGGAATTCCATGATGGGATTTATGGTGGGTATTTGAATGGTCACACAATTTCTAAATGTATCCTTTGACTTGGCTATTATTGGCCCACACTTCTTCAAGACTATGCTAATTACATTCAATGTTGTGTCAAATGTCAACGACATGCTAACCTCCTTCACATTCCCAATCATACATTGCAAGTCACCAAAGACTTTTGGACCTTCTCCCAATGGGGCTTAGATATAATTAGAGAGATTAACCTTGATTCATTGATTTGTCATCATTCTATCATTACTACCACTAAATACTTCACCAAGTGAGTTGATGCCATCCCTCTCATCTCCACTAAACATAATAAAATTATTGACTTCATTAACCATCACATCATCTATCATTTCGGTGTCCCTCATAAGATTATAATAGATAATGGTAAGTCTTTCAAAAAAAAGACCATTCAAAGTCTTTATGATGCATTTGAAATCAAATTAAGCTTCTCATCACCATATTATCCCTAAGCTAATGGACAAGTAGAAGCTTCTAACAAAACATTGACCAAAATTATCATAAAGGTAGTCAACAATATGGGTAAGGATTGACACACACACACATTCCTTTTGTTTTATGGGCTTACCACACTAGCATTCAAACCCCTATAGGTGCTACACCTTTTTCATTAGTATATGGGATGGAGGTTGTTTTGCCTCTTGAGGTCTAGATCCCTTCTCTTCACATTTATTTACATGACATACTTACTAATGATGACTTTCTCCAAGAATGTTTGACCCATCTTGAATTTATTGATGAGCACCATCTCATAGCCCTCAACCACCTCCAAATCTATTAAGAGCATATCAAACATGCTTATAACAACAACCTCAAAGAGAAAGATTTCAATATAGGAGATCTCATCTTAAAATAACATCAACATGGAGAAAAGCAAATGGGGTAAGTTTGCTCCTAATTGGCTTGGACCTTATATCATAACTCACAAGTATGGTTTAAAAACTTATCACATGTGTTCTCTTAAAGGAAGGCTTAAACTTGAGCCTTTAAATGCCTTACACCTACGGCCATTCTTTTATTAAACCAACATCACTTTACTTCATGTTTAACTTGAGCTCATCCCTTGAGCATCCTTATTACATTCATTTGCCTTCTTCTTCACCCTTCTATACATTTAGTTAAATTACACAGTGGTATGATTTTGTCCTCACTGTGAAAAACTCCTAATCCTCTATAATCTTGTCCATGACTAAAAGCAAAAAAAAGGGATATTTGAAAAGTTATAGAATCTCAGGTCATGCTTTTCAACATATACTACTCCCTTAAAGGACAACTACGTAACTTCCCTTTGATACTATTAATAGACTACTCCCTTGAATGACAACTATTTAAACTTAAAAACAAATGCTTAGACCACTCCCTTAAAGGATGGCTAAGCCAAGATATATTCTCAAAGGGAAAGATAACTAAAAAAGGCTTTTCAGAGGTTTATGCAACCTTAACCCATACAAAATCCCATTGTAGGATTCCCATATTGATTAGCTTACAAACACAAAAAGAAAGGGCTTTAAGTCATGGACTTGACTAAATTAGCTCTCAGGTCACCCACAAAAGGGACATATCATTTCTACTTGGTAGGTTATGTTACCTAAACATTTTTTTCCTCATTTTACCCTTTTTCCCCTCATACTCTCTCAAGGGACTGTGAAGTTCACTTAACACAAAGTAAACATGATGCTTCTCTAACAAACATAATGGTTCAAAGATATAATGCATGAAAGAGGCTCATTTTCCTGAGGCTATTCATGTTCTAAATTATGTTCTTTGCCAATGCACGAGCATTCTACCTCTTTATTTTCCCATCCACATCACATGTCAATATCTCTATTTGAGATGAATAAATAATGTTATACCAATATTAACAATGCCTACTCAATTTATTTTATGAATACACCATCAAAAATATGGAAAAATGTTGAAATAAAGTAACATAATTAATTTATTTATTTTATGCATACACCATCACAAATATGGAAAAATGCTAAGATGTAACTAACCAACCAACTATGCATATACCATCACATAAATGTGAAAATCTAGTCTAACTCAAATAACATGATCAACATTAACATCAAAATTGACATAGTATATCATAAACATCATCTATATCATAATCATAATCACAAGAAACACATCTCAAAAAAACACATGCCAATAAATGAACATCTCATATGTGTGTGTGTGTGTGTGTGTGTGTGTGTGTGTGTGTGTGTGTGTGTGTGTGTGTGTGTGTGTGTGTGTGTGTGTGTGTGTGTGTGTGTGTGTGTGTGTGTGTGTGTGTGTGTGTGTGTGTGTGTGTGTGTGTGTGATCAAAGTACATATTCATCATCTACATCATCATAACATCATAAATCTCTCTCAAAATGTACATCTCACATCTTCAACTCATAAGCCGATATACATATAACATATATAATTAAAACTAGCAACCTCTAACACTCAAGGTCCTCAAGTCTCTCTGTATCATCATGAGGAAGCAGTGTCATCACCACTCTCTATCTATCTATGTTGACATGAGCTAAAAGCCATCAGATGTGACATCAACCTCTCTTACTCTCTAAACTCTGAATATATTTGTATCTATGGGAACTCTCTAATCACCCTCTCATAATAGGCAATCTCATCTAGTGTAGTCAAATATCTTTCCATAGATACAATCTATGGAGGACCCATAGAACCTGATGATGACATAGCCTGTATTGGTCCTCGTGGTGGTGGAGGAGGAGTAGCCTAGCCTATTGCTCTTAGACTATCTCTCTTTATTTTCACTGTAATCACCTAACCTTGTAAAATAATCACTTGACCCTGTAGTGTTGTAACCTAACCCTATAGAGCCCCATTCTAACCCTATAATGTCACCACTTACCCTTGTAAGGCTAAAACTTGTTCCTAGGCTATCTCTTGATCCTGCACTACTACATCTCAAGCTTGTAATACTCTATCTCAAGCTTGTAGCATTGCATCCCTCTCTCTAACTAACCCTTGTAAATCTAGTAGTGGCATCCTAACCTCCATCACTAGATGTAACCCTATCCACCAAGCTATATAGGCCACTATACACCTTAAGTCCCCAACTGCAGGACTTGCTAGTAGCTCCTCAAAATTTAGCCCATCTATCTCTTAGGGAAATGGTAGGGGTACCTCCATATCATCCCACTTGTATTGAGGAAAGGTATGCAAAATATTCTATAGTATCCCAAACTACCTCCTAATCAATGTCATGGGTACTATCTCTAACTCATTAGCCCATCTCCCCCTAACTCATAGTGAGCTCTGCAACCCAACACGCTACTCTGCTTACCCTCTAAAAATTGGGTATGTTAGATACAGTCTCCATAGGATATCTATAGGGATCAAGCCCTTGATCATGCACCTATATTAGTAAATATCTCATACTATGCCATCTAATTAGGTATGTACCATACCCTCTCTCTCTCTCTCCACTATCTAAAACAAACCTTGAAGCTACCCTAGATAGTGGTAGGTAACCCAAGTGGTCATGTCATCATGATGTGTTCATATTCCCAATAGTGTAATAAATGGCTAACACATAAAATATATCATCATCATAACCTTAAACCCCACAACTCTCTATATAAATATGCCAAAAATATTGGACCCTAGGCAAAAATGGTCCACTACTCAATCATCTATGTAAACACACCTATCAAATAAATCATAAATCTCCCTCCATCTACATTTGGTAATGCATACATCATGATCTTGATCATCATTAAGATGCTCAGATGATGTTGATCCTCATCAACCATATATAGTGGCTCATATGAAAAACTCATAGATTGGTAATTCACCTCACTAACATACTCTCCACATAAAGCAACCATGTGTATATCATGTTCCTCTCTTGAGCATGCAAAGAGCTCCTCACCTTAGAGTGGTAGCCTCAAAATCATATACACATCCTCCTACATCATTCTCAACTCTCTAGTCGATAGATGGAAGGTGTTGGTGGTATGATCCCACCTCTCAATCAAATATATCATTAGAGACACATCTCACATGACTCAATAGTACCATCATACTCCTCCTAAACCCATAGCTTCCATATGCTTCCACTCATCTGGAGTGATATCCCTCCTCATGTGTGTCAATAGCCTTGGTAGATGATCTCAAATTGTAAGTTCCATCTTCACCTTCATCCATACACACAAAAATTTAGGTCACATACCTTTTAATATACTCTATCAACATCATTTTCCCTTCTCACTAGGAGAACTACACTTGTCTAAGGCCCTAAATCAGGCTATGTAGGCAACAATCAATCAACATGGGGTCTTTTGAGGTTAGCTCATCCATATACCCACATTTATAAACACCCTAGGATTCATTTTCTTTCTCTCTCTACCCTAGGCCTATTTTCTTATCCCAACTCTAGGTCTCATAGCCTATATTCTTGAATCTTGACACTATGACCTATCTTTTAAGCCCTAGACCTCTCAAACTATCTCAACTTACCCTTTTCCCTAAACACATATTTTTTTCCCTAGGTTTTGGGAGAACTACATTGGTTTGAGGCCCTAAACAGGGTTATGTAGGCAACACTTAGACAACACAGGGTCTTATGAGGCTAGTTCAACCATTAGGCTAGTTGACTATTTCTACTAGAGATCTAAAAACTCACCTTTTCTCCTATTTTGCTACTTTTTAATAATCACCAATGTTAGAATTAATGCTGACATCAACACTTTATCATCCTACATAATGTCTGACATAAGTAAGAAACTACCAACCTGCGTGCTATGTTGACTAACCTTACAAACATCGATGACTGGTTTGGCCCCAGGGCCAAACAACCCAAAATGTAACCTTACCCATTTCCCCTAAAAGCCTACCCACAAAACCCCCTAGCTTATCTTACACCTACTCTAACCTATTTTCTACCCCTCCACTAACATTTTATATACCCCCACCTCTCATTTAACCTAAAAATTACAAATACCAAATCAAACTAGTGCAGGCTCTTACCTCATCTCTCTATCTCCTCTTGGCTAGCACCACTAGCTCATATGGTTATGCACCTCCCACTGGGTCCCCTCCTTGAGCTTCCATCTCAAATCGCTCTCAAAGCTCTATTTATTCTCACCAATCACCAAGTTGTAAATGAGTTTGGTCAGCCACCAAACCCTCTTTTATCAAGTTTGGTTGGTTACTAATGTCAGCATTCTTAACCTAACCTACCAATGTCAATTCTTACACCTATTGACATCAGCAACATTGCCCTAGGTTTACTGATGTCAACACTTTCTATTACTGATATCAATAAAACTAATTGATGTTGACACCATTCTAATATTCTTTTCCCCAACCCAAAACCCCTAACTTTTCAAACCTTCCCTATACACTGGGGCAATTTGAAATCACATATATCTCCTCCAACCATAACATAACGACACTAAAGATCACTTAAATCTTCACCCATGATGACTTTGTTTGAGTATCATGAATATTTCCTCACTCATTAACCTTTTTATACCAACCTTGCATTGGTTGTCCTGCCCACTTATGCTATTCCACTAAATTTGGCCATTATGCACACACATGCATGTTAAGTGTTATAGATGGTAACCAAGCCCATCCTATCACCTTCAATCCTTTTGTGTTTCCTAGGGGCACTTCCTACCTTAGATACCTAGGTTACATTGACCATTGGAGCTATAACTGTAATTGATTTGATATGTCAACTATCACTTACAAGTTATGCTTTGGTTACTTCTATCTAAGTCCTCCTTAACTTTTCCCATTCTTTACTTTTTTGACTATAGATTATTGTGGCATACACATATGGAGTGATATTTAATTTTTCACCAAGTCAACCAATTAATTTTTTATCAAACTAGTACTCGATTCTAATTTTTCCTCTATCGATTCTTGTTTTGAGTGGGGATACCTCATTGAATACTTAGAGCATCTAACTCCTATTTTTATCTTGCAACATGTCAATACAAATTACAAGACAACAAGGGGCAAATGTAGACACCAAAATTATGTCACACACACATGTGCAACTCTTTGTGTTGAAATGCCCCTTAAAACTATTTTAATAAGAATAATTAATCTCCCTAACCCATAATTTTACCCCTCACACATTTAATTAATTTAAAATACTTAAGTTAATTAAAAAATCCTATTTCCACCTTACCTGGCCACCTCACCCTATGAATAATTCTCACCTGATGAGTCACCTCAAGACTTGGTCCCCTCATCCTAACTACCCAAGACTTATTCCCACTTCTAAACCCTAATCAACTACTTCCTTCCTAACCTCTTATTTTTACCATTTTATAATAGGTATCACACTTGGCATGAACAATAATATAAAATAGGCCAAAAATAGAAAGGTTTACCTATTCTAGGGCCATCGACATCAGTCAAACCATGGATGACATCAATGGGATCACTGATATTGGCAATATAAGCCAAACTCCAACTTGTAGTTTAGGTCAACAAAAATTAAGAAAATTGATTCTTACTCTCATTTAGGCTCTCAACATTATATTTTTTGACATCCAGACTTACAATCACCTTGTGTAAGTCAATCACAATCAACAACTAAGCTCTTGAGGACCAAGAACACCCACTTATTCTATCTTTTAGGCATCAGGTTTAGACTCCCTGAGAGGATCCATCACCCTGATACTTATCATTTAATGACCACAATAACTAAGTAAATCACTGATATTGTAGGTCATTTAAATATTTATTCTTCTTTTTCTTTATATCTACTCTACATTACACACTTCTAACCATACCCCTATGAGGGAATTACAAATATTACTTGCTTATTTCACCTTAACCTAACATACCAAACCTCTTACTAGACTTAACTAAGCCATAATTTCCCTCTCATAACTCTCCTGACCTCTTTGACCTAATCCAAACTATTTTTGAGACTTGAGAAAGCCTTCTACAAGCTCTTAGACAATTATTACCCCTATCGACCTCAGTATCCTAAATGACATCAATCATGTCACTACTAACTTCAATAGCATAACTGATATTAGTTACTCCCCTACCAACATCGATGACTGTGAATTCCCTAGCCTCTTTAAAACCTACCCAAATAACTTCTAAAACATAAACAAAGTACCTCACCTACACCCTCTCACTCTCTGCTGCATATAGGTTGTTAATAACAGTAATCTTATCTTTTTTTACTCTCTCTTTATCTCTCTTTCATTTATTTATTATTCCTTTTATCTCTCAAAAGTAGACTATTATCTCTAGGTAAGTTTCACACTTCCTAGAACAAGCACATAACTTGGCAACACACTCATTTATCTACTAACAAACATCTTGTGGTAGTGCTTTTTTATTTGTAGGTAGTCCTCCCTAGCCAAAGAGGAGTGATCACAACATCTGGATATGGCACACAAACCAAATATAGGTTCATTTTAATCACTTATCACCATCCTTCTTTTTGTTTTCCTTTAGACTTAAAATAGATAAAATTTAGTGAAACATATACATACATAAACACATACATACATACATGTATACATACATATTATTTACTAAAATATAGTATTAATTACTTAAAAATAATAATTTTGACATAGATTTACCACATATTACTAACACACAAAAATATGGTCATGACCTGCCACTCTCACACCTACATGATACCTTATGATTTTGACCCTTTTGTTTTGATGTTACACACATCTAAGAACCTCATTATTTTTTTCAAACCTACATAATATCCTACATAAAAATCCACATACATATATTTTATTCCTCCTATACATGGGTAAATAAATTTATACTTTAGAAATATCACCAATCGATACTAACCTTCACTTGATGTTATTGACCTTGTCCCAACAACATCCAATTTTTTAAAATGAAATCCTTCCATAGGGTGGGTCCATCTTCCTAACATGTTGGTGGTATGAAAAATAACCAATTAGACTCATATATATACAATTTAAGGCCTCAACTAATAGGTAGATTTGAACTTACATCATACACATCAATACATTATTACACATTCAGAAAATATACCTTATTCTTCTCAAATTATAAATCAAACACTAAGAGCAATCAAAAACCAACTTAAAGTAACTATTGTCAAGTATCAAATCCAAGTAATTATCTAAATTCATAGAGTGAGGGAGCATAATTCAATAATCACATGAGGTTGTGGAGTTACATTTGGCTTGATTACTCTCCTTGAAGTATCAAATACATAGGCAATGGTCCATCATCAACGGGGTTTATTAGGATTGGCTCAATTCATTACACTTTCCCAAATTTTAAAATTTTCTATCCCTCACAATCACACCTATTTTTTCAAGGTGAATGAGGATAAATTATATAGGTTCATGCATCGTCATGGTTTGGCATTGAGTATAAAGGGCTTTTATAGATATACAAAGGTGGTCATACGGTCACAAACCCATCTTTTGGCACATGTCACTCTCAACAACTACATACCAATATATGCAGTCAATATATATCCAAATTTGATATCATTTATCCTACGTAGATAAAAACATATTTCCATAATGTAATGAATCATAAGCCTACTTTAGTCTATTTTACACTCTTAAAACATAGATATAACCATACATTTAATAGAAAATCTAAGTACTCATCCCTTTGTTGTACTTACTATATTTAACATATTCCATTTGTCAAATCATTGTAATATGTTTCAAAACTTTACACTAAGATTCATTCTTAGATTCCATATTTAATAATCTGAATTCACATACTAACTTATATCCTATTAGGGTTTACATAACTAAATTAGGGTAAAGCATATTGATGAGGTCATACATTTCTTGAACAATGTCAAACTCTAGGCTCTCCTTAAAGTTGCATCCTTATCTCTAGGGTTACCAAAATTTAGACTAAAGGTTTTATTTTTAGACCTAATTAATAATTGTCTCCATCTTCATAGGTGTAAATATGATGATTTACTCATTTCCCCCTAGGTTTTCATGCCTATTCACCTATTAAGGTTTTTCCTTAATTAGTTGATATTTTGATAAAATGGATCTAGTTTTCAAACTCTTCAAGTGTTTTATATTTATATTAAATGGATAAAAAACTTATTTTTGTTTTCCAAAATATTGTATGGACTCTTTGGATTTTGTAATTTATTAGTTTTAATAAATTCCATATACAAAGCGAATGATGTATCTATTTTTAACTTACTTTTTGGGTTGTTTTAGTATACTTATTTTTATAAAAAAACATTCATTATTCCAAATATTCATCACAAATTTATTTGTGTGGTTGGTTTTTTATATGATCCTTGTCATGTCACCTTTTTAACCTCTTTGCACTGTTAAGATTATTTTCAATTTTTTAGGGCTCCAAATTTATTTTTGGTTCAAATCTAATTTTATCCTCCCATTGTTTCAACCTTAAGGTTATGATAACTACCATTTCTCCATTATTGATATATATACTATAATTATCCCAAGAAATAGGATGTATCCTCCTAATGAACATTATATGTGCGTGTAATCTTCCAAACATGTGAGAAATAATGTATATAATGAGGATATTTTAGATCACATAGTTGCTATATGAAATCCATAGAAATGATTTGAAATTAAATTACATCACTTGAGGATATACTTTCACATACCCATAATCCCAATAATTGTAGTGTAAATTGCACCTTCACCTCTTCATTATATAAATTTTTACCTAAAAGGACTTCATCTCAAGTATGGGATAAGAAACAAGATACCTTTTTACTAAATGGGTCAACCAATTTACCAAAACCTAATAGGATTCCATGATAAAATCGTCAAGAAATATGACCTTCTAAGATCCCTTTAATGAAATCAAAACACTATTTTACTTATAATATACTTTTAGGATATCATAAAAAATAGTTTAAAACTTTCAAACACATCATGCATAAACTAATTGGTAGTGGTGATTTTTTGTTAGAGACATCCATTAAAATTCCACCAAATTCAAATAAAACTTATATAAGAAATTAATACAGTTGAGGATAAATATTCAAAATAATAAATGGAGTAAGAAAGATTATAAAAAGAAAAAAATGAAACAAGGGTTACAAAATGAATATTTACAAAAATAACAAGATATGCTACATAGAGAACATTTGGAAAATGTAGAGAAAGAGTAATTACAAAGGTAATAATTCTAAAATGAAGTGCATGATTAAAAAGAGAGTATATTTATGAATATAAAAACCATAAAATCATATTTATCTAATAAATAAGATAAAAATCATGTCCCTAACAAGATTTATGTGGAAAATACACAACATTGCTCATATATATTTAACCCTTTGATTCAAGAGAGAGATAATAATGGACATATTTAAGAAAAAGATAAACCTAAGAAACAATTCTCTCCCAAGATGATGACTACATGGATGAATATAATTATGATAATCTTAAGGATTTTCATAATGGTGCTAAATAAAATGAGGATGAAGTCAATAAAATTGATGATATCCTAAATGATTATATAGTAGGATATTCAAGATATGATGGACATGAGTAGTGGTGTATCTCTACTGTCTCACTACAAGTGACCCTCATAGTATGTGACATAGGCACTCCCCATGGTCTTCCCATTGATTGGATCATTGTGTAACACTTGTCATTTTTAATTATTTAAAAAATACAAAAAACAAATATATTCAAAATAAAAAAACATTCAAAATGTTGACAAAAATAAAAATCAAGACTTAATAACATGATCACTATATCATGCTATTGCCCCCCCCTAATTATTGATAGGTTGATATAGTTGAGTGCATATTCATCACAAAACAACACATTCATTTACGTATGTTATTTATCACATGTTTGGTATATACAATATTATTTTCATACACACATGCTTTTCATGGTATATGAGTGTGATGCAGGACATAGAAATTATATATGAGCATATAGATGTTGGATTCTCCTCTACCTAGTGGCTATGTTATAGTAGGCAAATCATATTCCATAGGTTTCATTATCACATGTTATATCTTTCTATAACCTTTTACCATGTTGATATATCTATATTACTTACACATGCCTTGTTAGTTACTCATATCTTACATATTTATACATAGATATGCTATTATAATATGATGTGGCATTGATAAATATGGAAAATTAAGACTAATATTTTCTCATTCTAAGCTTCTTTAGTGTTATTACCCTCTTAAATGATAGGCTAGTCATTACTTTTATATTATGTGAGGTCCTTGGCCTTTTTGATGTGACTTATTTACATCCCTTATTTTTTAAACATATTTATGTCCCTCATGTGTGTGATTTTTACTTTTTTTGTGTGACATATTCATATCCATTATATATGGACATTGGCCTAATATAACACACTAACTCTTGATTTTGTTTTGCATATTCAAATTACTAAGATTGAGTGGTGCCACAATCCATATCATTCACTTTTATTATTTAGTATTATTCAATTACATTTTTAGTGATGGTTATTATTATGTGATTCATTGGTACATATATCTAGACATTAAACTTATATATACTACATTACATATGTTACATACATGCCTTGATTGACATATACATTACTATGATGACATTTTCTCTACATGTGCATGTGATTATAGATGATGTTATCTTTGTACATGACATTTATATAGTTATATTTTATTTTTAGATGAGTTACTTACATGACACATCTCTCATCTAAAAAGGGGGGCATTACAGTGAGCCTATCATAGAGAAAAGACTCCATGAACAAAAAATAGATTTTGGAATCAAAGTACAAGTTCTATAGATGCATAATGGTTCAAATATCAGAGGGTTCAATTACAAGAAAAATATTGGCACATAAATATAGATTATAGGGGAATATGCCATGCATATGCACTTACTTTACAAATATTTGAGTATATATTCTTTTACACTTGAGTGAATATTCAGGGGCATATGTATAAAATTTATTGGAATAAGGATTACATGTTTTCACATATACATACATTTTAGATACATGTTATCAAATTCAATATATAGATGCATAGCATTTATATCATTTGGTATAAATTTAGTAGGCATGATATTAGTTTATTCACATATATACACTTTTATATGTAAAAGGCATCATACTAGTTCATGCATATACACACTATGACAATTTATAATTATCACAGTTCTAAATAACCATGATAATGATTCTTGTGAATTTCACATTTTTGCATCTAGCATTATTAAAATTATTTATTTTGAAAGCACTATTCAATTTGTATTGAGTTGTGAAAAAAATTGAATCCATAGATATGTTTTTACTAGTTGATTCATGTTTTTATGGATAAATTCCATTGAGTTTTAGTGACATTCAACAATAATGGCATTACTTATAGGTAACCCATCATGTGGTTCCCATTCTTTATCATATTTTATTATTTATTTGGGTTAGTGCATCATGCAATTTTCCCAACATTTATAAGGGTTTGGGCATATTATCTTCCAAACCCAAGGAATTTTATAGTTACAAAAATTTGAGGCAAAGTCACCCTAACTCTCCATGTGATTTATCAACAAAGCATAGTTATATAATTCTTAAACAAAGAAAAATCATCTCCAAAAACATGCAAGGGCAATGTGGTTTTCACCAAAACATAGGTGTGCTTCTTACTATTAAGCACAGAATATACTGAGAGGGGGGTGAATCAGTATATTATATATCTTATAAATCTTTCCTTTAACCAATATTTAACTTAATCAAACATTAAATATATGCAATAAAACTCAAACAATAAACATCACACAAGATAGAGAGAGACACCAAATATAACGTGGAAACCCAATGTGGGAAAAACCACAGAGAATCAATCTCAAATATATTCATGAGAACAACCCCATAGGAGCACCATACCCCTTTGCCAAGTACAAACCTTAGCTATAATTCATGAGCACCACCCCACAGGAGCTTCAAACCCCTTTGCCGAGCACCAACCCAGCTGTTATTCATGAGCACCAACCCATAGGAGCACCAACCCCTTTGTGTATACCACACACCTATCTCTTAATGTTGCTATCTCAACAAATGATAGATCAATACAACATCTCCTTCCTCTCTCTCACTTTTGCTCTTCTAAGCTAGATATAACAAATATAAATCATCTCTCATAATTGCTCTTATAAGCTAGATATTACAATATCAAATCAACCTCTCACCTCCACATTTACAAATGGCTACTCAAGCCTTTATTTATAGCTTTCCAAATGACCTTTGGCCTTCCCCCTTTGTGACCTTTCATTCCTCATGGAAAATGGTGCCAATCTTGGATGACCCTTCATATCCAAGCATTTGAAAAGTCATGTGGTGACCCTTCATGACCAAAAACGTCTTTCCCACTTTTGTCCTTATCTTTGGTGACTTTTCATATTCCTTTAAGTGTCCCTTCATGAGAAATTCACCCATACTCTTTTATCTTCACTTGGTGACTCTTGGTATTCCTCAAAATGACTCTTCATGGGAAAATTCATCCCATTCTTCTTTTGTCTTTATCCTGTGACTCTTCGACTTCTCCATGGGCCCTTATTTTGTCTCATATGCAACCAAAAATATATTCATTAATATTAAATAAATATTAACTCATATTAGCCAAGATAAATAACACTAAATGCAATGGGTCCTTTATCACCAATAATACTAAACCTTTGACATCAATGACAATATTTCCAACAATCTCCCCCTTTGTCATTGATGGCAACCTCAATTCTAAAACTACCACATCCTGTCACCTGCACATACCATCATCTGAAAACATATAGTAACTCCCCCTTACTGTAGCAACCTATACCTATTCCCTATACTTGTTTTTTGCACCTGTACCTATACTTGTTATTCTCCCCCTTTGACATCAATGGCAAAGGGACTACCTAGAGCTAACGCTTAGCTCCCCCTCACTTGATGCTGAACATCAATGGCAGGAAGTAATAGAAATTACTCCCAACTCCTCTCGCTAATCTTTGAATGTATCCTTTGATCGTGCCTTTGAGAAGATATCTGACAAAACATATACATTGTTCCCTATCCTTTGAGCATCTGCAATCAACTCATTTGAATCTTTTCTTCTAATCTCACAGCCTTTAGCATTAAACCTTAATGTGTATCCTTGATCACAAATTTGACTAACACTCAACAGATTATACTTAAGACATTTTACATACAAAACATTTTTAGTCTTAGTTCTACCATAATCCAAACTCAAAGTACCTTTTCCAGCTATCCTGGCAATGGTTTTATCTCTGAACCTCACTATACCACCATTAATCTTCTTTAGAGAAATGAACTTACTTTTATCTCCTGTCATATGCCTCAAACATCTGCTATCAATTAACCATGGCTGATCTTTTCCTTTGACATGTAAAGTTGTCTGCACCATCATAGAATCTTCATGTTGTTTCTTCTACCATGTACATGTCTAAACCTTTTTCTTGATGAATGGATCTTTGATACTCTAATTCTTCTTCTTGATGAATGGAGCTTTAAACCTCTGATCCTTCTTGAATGACTCGAACACGCTTCTACAATACTAATCTATGTGTCTGTAGTTGTTGCACTTATAGCATACTATGGTCTCTTCATCAAAGCTTAATAGAGGAGCAAAAGAGTTGTAGCTTCTGCTTGACTCTACTTGTCTTTCCTTCTCCTTATTTCTGAAATTGTTATCTCTTTTTCTACATTCTAATTTCTTATGACCATATCCATTACAATAAAAAAATAGCCATAAAAATGAGACTATCTATATATCTCTGACCTGATTGCCTTTTGTAGCTTTGTCCTCTCCAGCCTTCTTTGTTTGGAATGTCCTCTGTATTCTTCAATTCTCCCCTTTCTGTTTCCTCTTGTGTCAAAGCTTCAGCATAGCTCTTTTTCTTTTTAAAACTGATCCCTGTCTTATCTGTATATGCTTTTTGACTTTCCAACATCTTATTCAGCATGTTAGTGTTATCTTCAAATTTTGAATCACTGACTGCTTTCTTAATATCTTCTTTTAAAGAGGTAATTTAAATAACATACCTTTCACAATCTTTTCTTGCTATTTCCAACTGTGCTGTGAGATCTTCTTCATTCTTCTTGGCTTCTTCAAAATGTGCTTGTAGATCTTCAATCATTTCCTTTGACTCTTGTTCATTTTTCTCGATCTGGTGCTTTAACCTTCGATTCTTCTTCTGAACAACTTCTAACTCTTCTAGGCATAATTGAGTTCTCCTTCCATATCTACTTTAGCTTCCTCATCTTCTTCTTCTTGATCATCATCATGTATGGCCATGAATAGAATCTCTTCTTCTTCTGAATCCCTGACTCCACTATATTCACTTGAGTTAGGATCTTTAGAATACAGGCTCTTCTTCTTGAATTCCTTCTTAGATTTGCCTTTGAAATTCTTCTTGTATGTAGGCTTTTCTTCTTCATCATCTTTAACCTTATCTAGGCATCTAGCTAAAAAATGTCCAATCTTCCCATAATTAAAACATTTAAAAGGTAATTTTCCTTGATATTTACCTGTTCCTCTTTTTGTCCTATGAATGAAAAGTGCTTTGTTGTCATCTTCATCATCACTGGAACTATCACTTGATTCTTGAATCTTAGCTTTCTCCTTCTTTGATGTCTTGAAATCCGCTTCTCTCTTTGAGGGTTTATCTTGTTTTGTCCGCATCTCATATGCCGTGAGAATACCATGAAGCTCATCCATCTTTAGCTTGGCTAAATTCTTCATTTCTTCAATTTCTAAAACCTTGGCATCATATCTCATTGGTAGAGATATCAAAACTTTTTGTACCACCATTGACTCTTCTAATGTTTCTCTAAGACCTTGAATCTGATTTACTATCTGATCAACTTGCAAGAGATAGCTTGCTATATCTTCTTCTTCTTCCATCTTCAAACTTTCAAACTGCCTTATGAAAGTCTGCAACTTAGCTTGCTAAACCTTTCCATCACCTTTGTAAATATTCTCAAGTTTTACCCAAGTTTCATGAGCAAATTTACATTGCATAACTTTAACAAATTTAGATTCACATAAACCACATAAAATAACATTTAAATCTTTAGCATTATATTCACTTGCCTTCTTTTCTACTGGAGTAATTGTAGATGTTTGTGGCTCTTCATATTCCTCCACCACTGATTTCCATATGTCGAATCCAAAGGCCATCAAATAAACCTTAATTCTCATGCTCCAAAAATCATAATTCATCCCATCAAACAAAGGTGCCTTATTTGTAGAAAATCCTTCCTATGACCCAGCCATCATGCTTTCTCGATCTACCTTCAAGTTATAAAAATTTTCAAAAAGGAACCTACTCTGATACCAATTGTTAAGGACAGAATATAATGAGAGGGGGGTGAATCAGTATATTATATATCTTATAAATCTTTCCTTTAACCAATATTCCACTTAATCAAACATTCAAGATATGCAATAAAACTCAAACAATAAACATCACACAAGACAGAGAGAGACACCAGATATAACATGGAAACCCAATGTGTGAAAAACCATGGAGAATCAATCTCAAATATATTCATGAGAACAACCCCATAGGAGCACCATACCCCTTTTCCAAGTACAAACCTCAGCTATAATTTGTGAGCACCACCCCACATGAGCTTCAAACCTCTTTGCTGAGCACCAACCCAGCTGTTATTCATGAGCACCAACCCATTTGTTGAGCACCAACCCAAAAACAATTCGTGAGCACCAACCCACAGGAGCACTAACCCCTTTGTGTATACCACACACCTCTCTCTCAATTTTGCTATCTCAACAAATGATAGATCAATACAACATCTCCTTCCTCTCTCTCACTTTTGCTCTTCTAAGCTAGATATAAAAAATATAAATCATCTCTCATAATTGCTCTTCTAAGCTAGATATTACAATATCAAATCAACCTCTCACCTCCACATTTACAAATGGATACTCAAACCTTTATTTATAGCTTTCCAAATGACCTTTGGCCTTCCCCCTTTGTGACCTTTCATTCCTCATGGAAAATGGTGCCAATCTTGGATGACTCTTCATATCCAAGCATTTGAAAAGTCATGTGGTGACCCTTCATGATGAAAAGCATCTTTCCCACTTTTGTCCTTATCTTTGGTGACTTTTCGTATTCCTTTAAGTGTCCCTTCATGAGAAATTCTCCCATACTCTTTTGTCTTCACTTGGTGACTCTTGGTATTCCTCAAAATGACTGTTCATGGGAAAATGCATCCCACTCTTCTTTTGTCTTTATCCCGTGACTCTTTGACTTCTCCATGGGCCCTTATTTTGTCTCATATGCAACCAAAAATATATTCGTTAATATTAAATAAATATTAACTCATAATAGCCAAGATAAATAACATTAAATGCAATGGGGCCTTTATCACCAATAGTACTAAACCTTTGACATCAATGATAATATTTCCAACACTTACTCTTTAATTTTAAAATTTAAAATTTAAATCTAGAAAAATTGACTACTACATGTTTGTTGAAAGGTTTGGTATTGAGAGACCTACATAATTAGAGATTCCTATCAAATAAAAAGTATAGACCCATGTATACATTTTCCTTTTGTTATAGAAAATCCATTAATATAGTATAAGGGGGGAATTTGTAGATATTAAAATTTAGAATTAATTACATGATAATTATAATCTTAACATACATTTACCATGCACAACTTGCATGTGAAAATATGGTCCTAACCCACCATTCTCTCATACCTACATGCTACCTTATGTGTTTGGCCATTCCATTATATTTTTACATACTATATGAACCTAAATATTTATTTCAAACCTACATACTATCCTGAATAGGCATCCCCATACCTTTATTTCAATCCTCGTATGCACATGCTAATAACATTAGACTAGGTTTGTATTTTCAATCAATACTAACTTGTGCCTAACATTACTAACCCTCTCCCAGTTTTGACTACTTTTAAAATCAAATATTATGTTAGGGTTAGCTCATCTACTTAGAGTGTTGGTGGCATGAAAGATTAACTAATTAGACTCATTAACCTATCAAGTAAGTCCTTTAATTGCATATATATATATATATATATATATATATATATATATATGCAATTAAAGGACTTAGTTGATAGGTTAGTTATCATTTTTCTCATACACATCAATACATTATTACACATTTATAAAATCTTCCCAATTATTCTCAAATTGAAAAGTAGTTACTAGGAGTAGTCATAAGCCAAGTTTGAATCACACCAAATACAAGTTAAATAAATCATTGTCTATTATAAAATCTAATTCATTAGGTGCATTAAAATAGAGAAGGATCACAAAATAAGAGTAATACAAGGTGGGATAACTACATGTTGTTTGATTTCCCTAATCAGAGTATTAGGTACATAGGTAGTGCATAATCATCAATGGGGGTGATTAGGATCAACTCAACCCATAACACTTTCTTAGTTTTTTAATGTTTATATCCCTAAAAAACACACCTATGATCTCAAGGTGAAGGAGGTTCATTTATAGAGTTTTTTACATCATCATCATTTGACATCACGCATAAAAATATCTCAGAGATAGGCAAAGGAGATCATATTGTAATAGATCCATATTTCAACACAAGTCACTATCGACCACTACATGTCAGTATCAATAATTGATATTAACCTAAATATATTATAAATAACCCTACATAAATAGAAACACATTTTTATAATCTGATAAATCATAGGAAAACTTTAATATATTTTCCAATGTCAGAACATGATCAGAGTTAGATAGTGAGTAAGAAAATCTAGGTACTTATCCCTTTTTTGTACTTAATGTAGTCAACATATGTAACTTATCAAATCATTACAATATATTTCAAGATTATATATATATATATATATATATATATATTCATGCTTAAATGTCATATATAGTGATTTGAATTCACATACTAGTTTTTATCATTCAGATTCATGCTTAAATTTTATAATAAGTATTAAGAATTCACATACTAGTTTCTATCCTATTAGATTTTTTAAATCCAAAATAGTGTTAAAGACATGTTCATACAAACACACACATATAATTTGATATGGGGGACTATTTACATGAAAAAAAACATAAGATAAGAAGGTAAATCCAAGAAAAAACACTCAAAGTGTAAAAATGAAAAAAGGAGAAAGGGCCCAAAAATATGAAAGGGTCATCATTGATGGACCACGAATCATGACCAGGTCAGAATAGATAAACAACCATTTAACAACAATTAAAAATTGGTGGACCCATAATCATGACCCATAAACTAAAAAATTATAATAAGAAGAGAGGATGGGATCCCCAAGGATAAGAACAGATAAAGGATAGATACAAGTGAAGAAGACAAGGCCACAAGGAAAAGAAAGAGAGAAAGCACAAGGACAATTTCTTATAAGTATAAAATTTGATTTGATGACCCATATTTATTATACCACACTAAAAACACTAAAATAATAATCCTTGTACAAAATTTAATGTTTACACATACCCATATGATTTTAACTAATTATATTTATATATAAATTACCATTAGAAGAATTGTACTTGCACATTATAGGATTGTTACTACTGTTACAATATTTCTAGGGGCATCATACCCATATCTCCTCTGTGAAATTAATTTATATGATCTCTTTTTCCTAGATTTTTTAGTTTATTGTGCCTTTACAACATCATTTTGAGTGGTTAAAATAAAAATAAAATTTGCCTTTAAATTACATAACAAGATATTTTGAAATCTAAATTTCATCATTAAATTCAATTTTAAAGTCAGATGGGTGACTTTAGTTTATCACTAAGTTTCTTATACTATACATTATATATAGTGATTCCATAAAGTGGCCTTAGGGATGGACATAGCCTCAAAATAGGGATGATCATAATGTCACATTAGTGACTAGCCCTAAGGTCATCTAGGTGATGTTAGGATCCATCACTAAGGTTATTTTTGGGGGATCATCCCTAAGGTGATGTTAGGGTATGTTTATAAGTTGAGTTAAATACCATAATTGGGGTGAATTTAATACTATCATGAAGGTGGATTTAATATCTATTACTAAGTCTGAATTTAAGTGTGAAATTAGGTCTATTATTAATTACAACATTGGTTCGACTTAAAATATGAATTTAGCCTTATTTTAATTTTTAAAACTATATTAAATAAATTAGTTTTATTAATTTAAATTATTTAATAGTATTAATTATAAAATAATTTTATCTTATTATATGATTTTAAATTTTATTATATGTAAAATATATAATTTTAATGTTAGTTAATTGGAACTATACACAAAAATGAATAATATCAAATTATGAGAACATATAAGAAATTTAATGCATCAAATATATAAAAATTGATCATTAAAGTAAACATGTAACCACACAATAATAAATTAAAACTATAATGAAGTGAAACTCATAATAATAGTAAAAAATAATTATCATGATGGATCCCAAACAACATAATGTTCATTGTCAACTACATCATCAATCTAGCCCTCACTGGCATCTATCCAACCATCAACACTACCATTAGCATATCCCCAACTATAAACACCTCTATTTTGAACTCCTCCACTATCAAAAATTGGTTAGGACCCACACACATCAATTAAAGCATTAGAACATAAACAATTATCATCATCCTATCTGTAATTTCAATTATTAGCCTATATTGAATCTAGGTCAATTTAGTACTTCCCTTGTATAAAATACAACAAAATAATAATAAAAATTATCAAAAAACACAAAAAAACCATGTATTCCATAAATAAACTAAAAGTATATATGTTCTATAATCAATTAAAATATATTACCTATTTTGGTTGGCATCCATTTTCTTCAATTCCCTTATACAAAAAAACAAATACGAAGAGGTGAGGGGTATTAGTCCTTCATTTTCCATTGGATTTGTTATTGAAAATTATTCTAGGAATGGTTTTGTAAAAGGAAGACCTTATTTAAAGATATACCATCTCTAATATGGTTCCCTTGAGTTAGAGTCTTGTACCTTATTTGGCTTGGAAGATGGTATCATTGATTAGTTTATGGTCAAGGGTGCTCTCATGATTTTGAGATTAAGTTTAGACACAACCTTTTCTCTTCTTATGGGGAGTAGTGTGGATATCTACTCTCAGATCCTTAATCTAAATGTTCTTCAACCCTTTAGTGTATGGGTGAACATCTTGGAGTGACATTGGATCTCGTTAGTGGGTACATCCCCTTGATAGGATTTTAAGTAAGAGTTCAATTTTTAATCAAATTAGAAGCATCAAACTAAGGTAGTGATCATTTTCAAGTAAAGAGTTTGTTTTTCTTGAGATTAGTAAGGAACTTTTAGCTTGTTCCTTACCTAGTCTATTTTTTAAAGATATGTTAGTTGAGAGAGTGAGAGCAAGATTTATACTGGGTATTGCTTTGGCCATTAAGGTTATGGAATAAGTTAAATAAGTTTGTGTTTATGGTTATCTTGGGGTACAAAAATAGATCTTGGAAGGAAGGTATGAGAGGAAGTAAGGCTAAGCCAAGAGAAGGATTGATTAACTTAAACTATTTTCTTCTTAGGTCCATGTTAATCCAAGATCTGGATTGCATCATTAAGGGAAGTATGTTATGGGTTTCTTCTAGTTTGATTTCTTTGAGAGAAATCTCTTATTAAGGATCAACCCCCTTAGGTTTTATACCTTATTTTAGGATTTGGGGTCTATATTTTATAATTTTTTAATGGAACTCCACTAGATATTGACATGGTTAGTTGACTTTAGTGACCTTTAGGGTCTTGATTTTAGAGGTTGTATAATGACCAGGATGGTAGTGTTTAAGGATAATTTTGTGCGATCTCCATATAGATTGCTTTGTGGATACACCATGGAATCATCTTGGATGTCTCATGGATTCATAAAGGGATACTTATTCAATTAGATTCATATATTTCTTATAGAATCCTTCTTTAGACTACTTTGTGGATTCATTGAGGAATCCTTCTATCATTTTGGAAGTTTCTATGGATTCCTCCTAGAATCTTTCTCTAGTTGTTAATATTATTAAAATTAGATTATGGATACCTAGGCCTCCATCCTTTTTATCCCATGCTAGTTACCACACTAGTCTAAAAGTGGTCTTTACTAATTGGTGGGACCCATTTCAAAACTCATATGTTTTAATTTGATTTTGGGTCCCATTTAGGATCCTAGTCTAACCCCTAGGTTAAACTTACTCACTCTGATATTTGGATGGAAGTGAGGATTTTGGAAATCCCTGTAAGTTATTTTGGTTAGGAGATCTAGGCCACCCTTATTTCTAGGCTAGTCCTAAATCCATTTAATCATTAGGTTGTTTAGGTTTAGGTGTTTGACCAAAATCCCCAGCTATTGTCTTGGTTGTAGCACCTTTTATTTTGAGGTATTTTATAGGTTTAGGGTTATTTTTAGGGTCCCATTAGTTTTTTAACTTATATTTTGGGTCTATGTTTAGTCTTTTTTATGTTATTGTATTTTAGAGACTTGAACCTCCATTTATGTCCAGGCAAGTTCCCAATCCAACCAAAATTGGGTGCTTGGTTTTTAATCGAGTTAAAATTGGTGATGGGAGACCTGGGCCTCTTTCTCCATGAATCTAGGCTGGCTTTTATTCCAGATAAAACTAGCTAGTTCCTAAACCAAGAAAATGTAGTTGTTACTCCCTTTTTATTGGTTTTTTGGGTATGGGTCCCTTTTGAGACCCTATTAGGTCTTTTTTATTTATTTTTATCTTGGTTATTATTATTAATAAACTAGAATTGTGGGTTTGTTTTGGTGATCCTTCTGGTTACTAGTTTGTTATTTCCATTTTTTATCTTTTGACTGATGGGGGGAGACTCAGACCTCTTATTATATTTGGGACTGGTTTCCAAGCTAGTTATCAAATGTGGGTTTATCCTTAATCTAAATAATTATTAGAAACAAATAATTAAAACTAACATACTTAAAAATTAAGTGCATGTTTCTTAAAATCCCATGCAACTTATGGGATTGGTGAGCTTCTTCCCATGTTCAATTAAGGGTTTTGAAGCTAGTTTCTATTAGCTTACTTTACCATCAAGGTTAGATGATCACAGCAGTTAATGAGACTCTTTCAAGACCCGAGTTTATAATGAGAGGGTATAAAAATAATTTAAAAGCAAAAAAAATGTTAATAAAACATTTTTACTAGTACAACATTTTTTAAGACCCAAGTCTTTCATTTTATTTTTAACCTAGCATATAATATATCAATATAATCTTGTCTTTCTATTCCCTCATGCTATAGCAGGCCTAGAGATATGTGTGGTTGATTTTTTTCTTAAATACCTTTAATATTATCTTATTTCATTTATATATGTTCCTAATAAGGTATACCTATGGATTATCCGTGCCGAGTAGGATATATATAGGATGCAATGGATAGTATTTTATCATCATGTTCTGAATCCTACTGCTATTAAATTATTTTGGAGGTTTCCCCTCAAAGTGGCTCAATTATATTTATTGATTATTATGATATTTCATGAATTATTATTTTGGATGTGATTATTTTCTTAATTTTATGATATATTATTCCACTATTGTGAGCATCTAAGCAATTTCATTACAAATGGTATTAGAGCATTGATTTAGGCAAGTTTATATGGAATTATTTTTTGGATATGTTGTTACGATGATCTAAACAGCTGAAGGATAAAAGAATCAAACTTTAGATCCAAGAAGAATTTTATTTTTTCATCACTATAGTATTATTCGATGTATTTTTTGAAAAAAGTCTAGAAATCCTTTTTTCCACCCTTGTGAAAATTATTAGCCATTGGATTTTTCTCAATGAGATGATCACAATGATATAATCTATTGGTATATTTATTTGGGATCAAAACAAACCTTCTTAGGGTTTTTACATCGATGGTCCTAACATGCATGAATATAGGAAAGGGAAAAACACTAAAAAAACTATTCACATCGAATACATGGAGTCTATATCTTCAACTCCTTCGATTTATGAGGTAGTTCACCAACTTCAGCTAGATTTACAAAGTATGGTGAGGAAATATGATCTCACTAAACATTTATTTTTTGAATAATTAAGTATAAAATATGAATGGGAAGTTGACCGATATTATAACTCATATTCTTAGAAATTACCTTTACCACTCCATTTGGGTTCTCCCAAGACAAAAAATCACAACTCCAATACTAGTTTGATGCACATGCTTCCTAAAGTCTAAGTCTACAAGCTTGATGGTAAGCATCCACTCACTTGATTAATAAAATATAAAATTTAATTTATCTACATCAAAACCCATGCACACAAAAGGTGATCATATCATCTCTTTATCTAGAACTTGAAAAATTAATTTGGTATAGATGGTTGTATTCTCAAATAAAAATAAAGGTGATCCTATTATGGTTATTTTTTACTAAGGAGTTTTAGATGAACTATCACAAAATGTCTCAAAACCTAATTCAGTAAATTATCCAAGTTATGATAAACATATACTATTGAGGAACATATTCAATAAGAAAATATGAAATTTGATTTATCTACATCAAACCCCCTGCACACAAAAGGTGATCATAACATCTCTATATCTAGAACTTGAAAAATTAATTTGGTATAGATAGTTGTGTTCTCAAATAAAAATAGGGGTGATCCTATTACGTTTAGTGTTTACTAAGGAGTTTCATATGCACTATCACATAATTTCTAAAACCTAATTTAGTAAATTATCCAAGTTATGACAAACATATACTTTAAAGGATTATATTCAACAATTCCAAAATATATTCTTATGTATGGATGACATCATTGAGAGGAACATGACTAAACTATTCTTAGGGGGGATCAATGATAGCATACAACTTGAGGTTTTCATGTTTAATCCAAAAAATTCATGTTCTAGGTAGAGAAAAAATATTTTATCAAGAATAAGGCTTTCACTCAAGGTCACAAATGTAATTTCACAACACCATCATTTCCTCAACCCACAATATTGACACCTTAGTAAATTAAATATAAGTGTGACAAAGGTTTGTGTTTTGGATATGAAAATAAGTGTATCAAAGGACATACATGTTTATAAAATAAGTTATTATACATTGAAGGTGAAAATGAATATTAATAAGATGTTGAAGCCTTATAGGAAGCTATGCAAACGCTAGACGAGGAATTTAAATATTCTCAACCTACTATTACATGTCATTCCATTTACGTATTAGTACCCCTCAAACTATTAATATGGTGGTTTTCCTTAATAAACATAAGGTGGGAGTGTTTATTAGCTTAGGAAGCACACATTACTTCATCATAGTAATTTGATTGATCATTTGACCTATTTTACTTATCCAACTCCTAAATTTTAGGTCATGATTACTGATGGTGGTATAATAAAGTATTATAAAAAATTTCATTGTATTAAGATTGATATGGGGAAATACATGCTTGATTCTCCTAGTTTTATACTCCCATGGGTGGGGATGACATTATTTTTGGTGTAAAATGGATAACAACTCTAGGAATAATAGATATTAATTTCCATGAATTGTTCATGTACATTCATTATTAAGGTTGGAAAATTGAACTATGTAGATTAGGATAAAAATATCCCCAATTGGTTAGTTCACACTAGATGATGAATATTGTTTAAAAATGAGATGAAATTTTTATATCATGATTGATTTCCATATAATTTTAGTTCATAAATGTGTCTACACATCTTAATTTACAAATTATTCTTGATGACCACCCAATAGTTTTTAGCACAATTTCAAAAGAATTATCACAAAGAAGAGAACATAATCATGCCATAAGACTGATTCCAAGTAGTATACCACAAAAAATCAAACCCTATAGATATTCATATGCCTATAAAAGTGAAATTGAAAATATGGTATAAGAGATGTTGGAGGTAGTTATTATTAGACATTTCCAAAGTAAATATTAATCCCCAGTGGCCATGGTGCATAATAAGTATGAAACTTGGAGGATGTGCCCCAACTATAGAGAACTCAAAAACTACACCATCAAAGATAAGCTACTTATTCAAATAATTGATTATGTTTTAGATGAATTACATGGTGTTGTTTATTTTACCAAACTAGATCTTTGTTTTTGGGTATCATCAAATTCATATCAAAGATGAAGATACACCTAAAATATTTTTCATAACTCATTAAGGTCATTATGAGTTTATGGCCATGCCTTTTGTTCTCCCAAAAGTACCATATACATTTTAGATTTTGATGAATACTTTTTAATGCCTTTTTAAAGGATGTTTGTGTTAATTTTTTAGGACATACTAATCTAAAATAAAACTTGGGAGAACATTTAAAGCATGTGAGATAAGTATTGTTAGTTATGAAACAACATCAACATCATTCCAAACATTTAAAATGTTATTTTGGAGTATAAGAGGTGGATTACCTGATTCATATTATTTCACACGAAGGATGTAATGTCACCCTAAGAATATTAAATCTATGATGAAGTGGCAAGTGCCAATGACCCTCAAGAACCTTCACTAATATTTGGGGCTAATAGGTTACTATCATATTTTTTATAAACTTATGGTAGCATATCATATCCAATCAAATACTTGTTGAAGAAAGATTCCTTCCATTAGATTGAACTAGCTACCAAGGCTTTTGAGAAGCTAAAAGATACTATATGCACCACTCCAATTTTGGCTACCCATGATTTTACCAAAACTTTTTTTGTTAAATGTGAAGAATAAAGATATGGCATGGGGGTAGTACTCATGCAAGATATAAGACCCATTGGGGGAAAATATCTCAAGCTAATATATGAGAAATAAATGATGGCTATTCTTCATGTAGTCAAGTAATGAAGACTTTATCTAATTGGTAGACACTTTCAGGTAAAGATTTATCATAATATTCTACAATATTTTTTGGAACAATAATTTTCATCAAAAGAAAAACAAAATTATGTGAATAACATGTTATGATATTATTTTCAAATAATATATAATATTGGAAAAGAGAATGTGATAATAGATGCATGATCTAGGAGGGATGAGTCTATTGAGGCATTATTATATGCAATGACATCTTAGTAGGTAGATTGGTCAGAGGAGGTATGATCTGAATGAGATAAAGACATGTATATACATTTCTTGATTTAGAGTCTTCAACAAGTTTCTAACTTTTTTGGAAAGTTTACATGGAAATGGAATACATTATAGTATAAAGATATATTATAGTTATTTAATAAATCTAAACTCAAATAGAAAATCCTTCAAGAGATTATATTGAAGACCTATCATAGAATCAAGAGGGATTTATTTTTTTAAGGACTCAAGAGGGATAAACATTTTTTTGGGTCAAATGCATGGCATGTCAATAAAATAAAAGTGAAACAAATAAGATAACAGGTCTTCTACAACCTTTATCCATCCTTAGCTAGAGGTGGGAGGAGGTTTCCATGGATTTAATTATAGAATTACCAAGGTCTAAAGGTAAAAAATTCATTATGGTAATTTTGGATAGGATCACAAAATAATCTCATTTTTATTCCTTATTAAAACTATTTGTATTCAATATAGTAGTTATTGGTTTTCTAAATATAGTTCTAAATTTATGTGGTACTCCCAAGATCATTTTAAGTGATCATGATCCCATATTTACTAGTAAATTTTGGACTAATTTATTTGCATGTTTGGGTAATCAGTAGTCTCATAGCTCATCATAGAATCCTCAATCTGATGGAAACAATAAGGTGTACAACAAATTCCTATAAGGGTATCTTCATTATTCTACATTATATAAATAGGAATGATGGGTTCATTGACTTCTGCCAATAGAATGGTAGTATAACACTTCCTTTCATACCTCTTTTAAAATGTCTCTATTTACATCCTTTATGGTTATCATACCCCATCCATCACTTTAGTCTTGAAGATGTATCCCAAGGTTTGAGATAAAGAACACATTTACCATCAATAGGAGGTACTATTTAGTTTGAGATAGAATTTATCAATGGCAAAGAATCGAATCAAGCAATAAGTAGATAAACACCCTATTGAGTTGAATTTTTACATAGGTGATTGGGTGGTTATGTGCTTAAAAACATATAATTATATGACTCTAAAGCAACACAAAATGGATAAAAAACTTTCTCCTAAGTATTATGGTATGTATCAAATATTGTAAAAAAATGGTAGTGTGGCATACAATCTAGAACTACCCTAGTCCACTCACATACATCATGTATTTCATGTTTCTTTCTTGAAGAAGGTAAACTGGATGGACATTTTATACCTCTACTAAATTATGTTAATTGGATGAAGAATGAATAGTCATTCTATAACTTGAGAATATCCTTCACACATACACTAAAAGACCATGAACAAGAAACATTATGGACTATATAATCAAATGGAAGAATTTGAATCTTGAAGATGCAACACAAGATGATGAATATTTCTTGTAAAAACATCCTAATTTGATTCAATATTATTTTAAATGGGAGGTGCATGATACACACTTATCATATAGTGTGTGTAGAGATATGTGTGGTCGACTTATGGCTTACATACCTTTCATATTATCTTATTTAATTTTTCTATTTTCCTAGTAATCTTAGCCTCTGGAATAACCATGGCTAAGTAGGGTATATGTAAGAGGTAGTGGTTTTTGAGGTTACCCCCTTTAAATGACTCAACCATATTTGTCAAGTATCATGATTTTTCATCAATTATTGTTGTGGATCTAATTTTTTTTATTAATTATGTAATATATTCTCCATTATTATGAATATCTAAGTAATTTCATTACATATGTTTCTTTATTCACTAAAGTTATCAATTGACCATGCATGCCTTTCTATAAAAATGTGGCAATATTTTAATACTTAAAAGTATAAAACATATTATAATATAGCTTTAATATAAATATTTTAAACATATATCATTTTTTTTTTCTAGAAATGCATTCTCAATAACATCTATCTAGATAATTTTATTCACAATAATAGAACACACACACACACACACACACACACACACACACACACACACACACACACACACACACACACACACACACACACACACACACACACACACACACACACACACACACACACACACACACACACACACACACAATATAAGTCAGATTTGATTTAGACCCTTATATTTATACCTTTTCCATTTTCCGCTTACAAAATATCTAATTTTGTCATTTTGTGCTTGTGTGTAGCCTATGTGGCATCGATTTAGCAACTTTCACAACATTTTTTATAAATTCTTTAAAGGAACTAGCCATTATCCTTTGAAATTCCTTTTTTGATTTGCACCATCAGATCCTTGCTTATAAATCAACACATACCATTAATCATGATCCAGGGCTTAATCTCTATTGGTTGTTTTATGTCAGGCCTCGTGGTTGTGCCATTTTACACCTTCATGGGCCTTTTGGCCTCTATAGTCTATTAGTGAATGTGTGCCCAAATGTATCAATCTTATGGGTCCTCAGGGTCTCATTGAATATTATTTGATGATTGCTCTCTATCCAATCACCTTTCTTGAGTAAACATAGACTGTTGATCATGATCTAAGTGAATACATGCCATTTGTTTGATGGATTCAAGGATTTAGATTCATTGAATCTTATTTGATCCATCTAATTAATCTCTACAATAAAGCAAGATTCATCGATCCTATAATGAGTATGGACTTTAATTAGCATTGAGATACAAGAAGGAACTTAGGGTAAATACTTTAGATTAAATTTTATTTCATGCTAAAATATTTATGTTAAGTTTTAGAACACATATAAAGGGACTTAGGCTAAATATTTTAGGCTAAAGTTTATGTCATGTTGATAAACATGATGTAATTTTAGTATAAAATATTCAAGCTAAGTCTTATAATACATTTAAAGGGGCCTCAAATAATAAGTGGACTTAATGTAAGATGTTAACCTATCATTTTATCACGTTGACCAACATAATAAGACTTTAGGTTAAAACTTTAAGCTAAGTTTTAAGGCATGGGGACTTCTTGTTGAATTAAAACATAATATAAGTATTTGGCCTAAGGTTTATTATGTTAATAAATACAATTAGAACATTAGGATAAAGACTTAGATTAAGTCCATTGCTACAAATATTAGATCACAAATTTATTTTATCATTAAAGTTCAAATATCCTAAGTTTTTATTTTCTAATGGGGGGTCCCATTGAATTTCAATGCAAGTAATAAGCCTTAGCCTTGTTTTAAAGCATATCCTTATGTTTAAAAAAGATGGTTGATGATATTAAATTTGATGACCTTTTGGACATCAATAGCAGCTTCATGGGTGTCAAATGATGTTCATGAAAATGTCAAATTTAAGTTCATGAAGTTCATTAGGTCCATAGATCTTTGATTTGACATGCTTCATTAGATCATCTAGTCCTAATCAAGCATAGGTTGTTGACCAAGATTCAGGCATACACATGCCATTGGTCCTTGACATCATGAAGAGGATCAAATTAGCTCATGGATCAACACATATGATAATTATACTAAGTTAAAGGCATAAGTCTAAAAACCATAATAAATCAAGTTCCTTTGAATAATATAATCATAACCTAAGGTTATAGCCTAAGGTTTCATTGTATTAATAAAATATAATAAACCTTAGGATAAAAACTTAGGTTGAGTCTAAGTATTAATGCACGGGGACTTTTTAACCCTCAGCTCAAACATGAGGAGTGCCACATGGAAACTCTATGGGACTCTTAAGCTTTTAACTTTGTTTGACCCATGGAAGGGTCTGTAGAGCATCAATCTAGATATGGTGACACTTGTCATACTTATGGATTTTATTAATTATTTGACATTTCAAAGTCACATTTACTCTATTAGATTGGTTTGTATGAGTAGCAATGGGTCATTGATCATGATCTTGGATACTTTCACATGATTGGCTATTTTTAAGTATTAAAGTCATAGCATAATTTTTATCTTAAGGTTTCATTGTATCAATAAATACAATGAGACATTAGGGTAAAACTTAGGCTAAGTCTATGTTTGATAAAAGGGGGACCTTTAACCTTAATGATGACCACACATAATTTGATCTTTGATCCCACTTACGTATTGATCATTAATCATGATTTGGGGGCTTATGCAAGATTGGTCTGATGGATCAAGGATTTGGATCTATCAGGTCTCCTTCACTTCATCCAATCATATTTTATGATGAATCGAGAGTCATCATTCCTTTAAGGAGGAAAGATGCTTAAAATAGGGCTCGGGTCAACATGATAACTTAGGCTAAATTTTTTAAGACTAAGGTCTTGTTCATGTTAATAAACATGAATGGGGACTTAAGATTAAGAATTTAGGCTATGTGGGTAACAAAGAGGACCATGCGATACAAAAAAGTGAAGCTATGAAAACAAAATATGCTACAAACATGAACATTATATTTTGTTAAAATAAATAAAATAAAAAGGGGAAAATATAAAGGGACCAAGTATGATTTTAGGCTAAGGTTTGGTTGTGCTAGAAAATCACAAACAAGCCTTATCATACAATTAGGCTTAAGTCCAAATCAAATTTTAAAATATTCCCGCCAAATTTGCTCTCTTAAAATTTTAATTCAAACTAAGGGTCTAAGCTAAGGTTTTCTAAAGGAGGGTTCCAACACAAGAATTAAACTATGAGATCTTACAAACTAAAGGCTAGTAAAATCCTAAATAAGGATAAGACCATGAACATCCCAGTATGATACATTGATAAGAGCTCCATGAAACCTAAAACTTAAGATATGAAGGTCAAATGCTAGTAACATTAGGTAAGGTTAAATCAAAACCATGAACAAATGGGCCAATTTTGTCAGGCATGGATGATCTTCAATTTTTGATAATGTGCATAATATCAAGCTTTCAGTGTTAAGGTTAAAAGAATGCAAAAGGGTCCCTATTTTTGATAAATGGGGGTATATTGACCTTAAAAAATGGAAACTTCTAGGAGAAACATAAAAATATGTTAGAACTTAGAGACTCTAGTTCAGACAAATAAATAGGTCACTTATTCCACTTGATTAATGCCAATATCAAGATTAGTTCATGGTTGAAAAGAATGTTTTACATTCAAAATTAAGATCAAACATCAATACATAGCCTTGTTGTGTGTGTGTTTTGATTTCACTTACTATTTGCCATGGGACTCAGGAGACAAATTCTAGGTTTCATGCCTCTAATCATTAACATTGACTTAGAGCATGCTTATATATCCATTAAGAATCATGATTTTATTTTAGGGAAGGCTTGGGAATTACTCTGTTTATAGCCATGAATCCATAGCCTCAACATAGATGCCTTTGGCTACACCCACATCCTTGCTCCATTACCATCTAGGCATCTATAGCCCTAATAGAGATTACTAGAATCACCTTTTCTTGAAAAGATTTTTATTTTGTAATAAGTTATTATTTTTTATATTTTTGGGTCTTTTAAGCTTTCAACAAAGGTTGAGAACTAGGGCATCTAGGTTTAAGGATTTGGTAAAGTGTTTGATCCTCAAATAATCACCTATGGTTTTAACCTTTGTCCCAAGAAAGAATGTTTGTTAAGTGCAAGAATGAATGTACCTTAATAGATTAAGATTTCATTCTATATGTGCAATTCTCCTTAAAACTAAGTTCAAGTCAAGAAAAATTTTAAGGTTTTATGGAATGATTAACCTATCCATCAATCCTTACTAGTTTCTTAAAATCATAAAATAAAGCCCATATCTTCAAATCCATGGTCAACATATGAATGAGGTGCATACCAACATCTCTAAACTTTTGGAGTTTTAAGTAAGCTAAGTGAACTTTGAGCTGAGGGTTATTCAAAAGGACTTATTGGAAGCAAGTAATAAAGCAACAAGAAACAAAAACACAACATAAAGTAGCAAATTAGGAAGCAAGAGGGAAGTAAAAATATATATATAGACTTATGTACAAATAAGGGATAGGAAGGAAAAAGTTGAAGGAAACTAACTAGCAAACCTACAGTAACTCTAACTATCTTATAGATTTACTCCATGAAGAATCTAGGAGGAGTAATAGATAAATAATACTTGAGATACTACCCATTGGTGGGTAGTGCGAATTCTACTCCTTATAGGTCATTTAATTTGAAGGCATTATATCCAAGTGTATCTATAATCTGATAGGGGCCACTCCATAGAGGTTTGAACTTGCCATACTTTCATTTTTGCTTAGATACTTTATCTCAAAGAATAACCAAATCTCCTTGTTTGAATACCTTAATCTTTCACTACTTGTCAAACCATCTCTTTACTATAGTTTGGTGCCTGATAAAGTCAAAAAAAGATTCTTTTCATGCTTTTTCCATCTGAATAATATCCAATAGCCTTGAATTTGAAATTTTTTGGGCTTCCTCCATATACTCTTGCATAAACTTGTAAGTTGGTAGCTTGAGTTTGATGGGGAATATGGGCTCTTGGCCATTTACCAAAAAGAAGGGAGATTATTTAAGATCCTGGTTGATTCTTATTTTATTTGCCTATAGGGCATACTTGAGAAGTTGATGTCATGTTCTAGGTTTTTCTACAATAGAATTCTTGATGGATTTCATCAAGTTTTTATTCATTGAATCATATACTCCAATATCTTGAGGATAATGGTTAGATGAAAACTTGAGAATAATGTTGTTATCATATGCTCATTTTATCATCTCTATGGATATGAATGCTGACCAATTGTCACATACCAAAGAGACTAAAGTCCTAAATCTAGTGCATATGTTTTCCTATAAAAACATGATCACTTCTTTTGTTCTACATTGTTTGGTGGCTACTACTTTAGTCCACCTAGTGTAATAGTCAGTATTAGTTAGAACATAATTGTGACATTTTGAGGACTTAGGGTTGATTACCCATACAAAATCTATTCCCCATTGGGTAAAGGGTTTGTCAATCATGACTAGTCATAAAGGAATTTTTGCCTTTGGTTCTTTTGTGCTAAAGATCTGGCATGAATGGCATTCTCTCACATATTTATGAGCATCTTTGAAGATGGTGGCCCAATACTAGCCAACCATGAGGATATTGTGAGTTATTGTTTTCATGATGGGTGCCAATTTCACAAATTTTCATTGAAATTGCTCATTACCTTAATAGTTTCTTCTTTGGAAACACATCTCAGGTACACACCTTTAAATTTATTTTGATATAAGACCCTATATTTGATTAGGTAGTGGGCTGCCTTGAGTCTTAGAGATCTACTTTGATCCTTGGTTAACCCTATAGGACAAGTTCCTTTAATCAATAATTAGATAATGGAGTCATACCAATCATTAGGCTGAAAATTATGCTAATCAAATTACATGATAGTTAGTTTGGGGCTAGTATTGGCAATCATTTGAATCAAATCCTAACATCTTATGATTTTTGTAGTTTTCATCTCTGTGTCATATTTTTGAATTAAAAACATCCACTTACCTATTTCATCTCCAAGTTCACATTGGCTCAACATTAGTTTAGTGGATGGATTTGGTAAAATGGCATGCACTTTATTCTTAAGAATGTAGTGCCTAAATTTATTAACTACTTTAACTAATACAAAGGCTTGTTTATCAATCAAAGGATAATTTAACTAAACATTTTTCAAATTAATTCTCATAAAAATAATTAGATGGTCAGATCCTTCTAGTTTCTAAGTTAAAATAATAATAATAATAATAATAATAATAATAATAATAATAATAATAATAATAATAATAATAATAATAATAATAATAATAATAATAATAATAATAATAATAATAATAATAATAATGTGGCTAGAGGAAAAAGAGTAGAGATAAAAATCCTTTGAAAAGTCTGGACTTATCAAGACTGGAGCTCGGTTGATTGCTCTTTTAATGTCCTCAAAGGCCTTTTTGGATACCTCATTCCATGATACTTTAGTATCCTTATTTTGCATATCATTCAATGGTTTGACAATCTCTGCAAAGCCAAAAATGAACTTTCTCACAAAGTTTATCTTACCAAAAAATGATTTCAATTCTTGTCTACTATTAGGAGGCTCTATTTTAGATATAACTTTATATCTTTTAGGATCAATAGATATTCCATATTTAGTGATAACATGGACTAAAAATTTACCCTTAGTGACATAAAAAATGATTTTATTAGGGTTTAGGGAAATTCCATACCTTCTACATGTTTCAAACACCTACTATAAATGCTTGAAATGGTCTTCCCTATTCTTGGAGAAAATAGTTAGATCATCCATGTAAATTATGATACACTTACCAATTAATACTTGGAATGCATGGTATATGGCCCTTTGAAAAGTGGCTCCTACATTTATTAGTCTAAGAGGCAATATTTTGTAAGAAGAGGTGCCTTAATTAGTTGTGAATGTTATCTTCATTCTATCTTCCTTATCTACAAGTACCTAATTGTATCCTAAAAGCCCATCAAGAAAAGACATCATGGTTAATCCAGAAACAATTTGTATTACCTAGTCAAGAGAGAGAAGAGGATAATTATCCTTTTTGGATGCTCTATTCAAATTTTTAAAATCAATACATAGTCTAATTTCACCATTCTTATTTCTAACTAGCATCAAATTGGTAACCAAAGTAGAATGCCTAATGGGAAATACAATTATAGCATCTAAAAACCTCTTGACTTCTTTAAAAATCATGGGTTCTAAGAGAGGATTCACTGGTCTTTGTTTTTACCTGAAGGGTTTGTAATTCTCCTTGAGAGGTATGATATGGGTGATGACTCTTGGATCAAAAATATTCAAGTCATCATATCACCAAGATATCACATCTTTGTACTTTGTCAACAACTCCTTGGCTTTCTTATTTTTAGCACTGATATAAGATTTTCCAACATTAAGCAATTGAGGTTGTCTTGAGGCCCAAGATCAACTACATTATAATATTTTCCACTTAATTTGGGAATCTTAGGGGCTTCAACTATCTTATCTTGATCAAACAACCTTTCCAAGGTAGTCATCCACTTGGGGATCTTGTTGTCATTTAGTTGAATGACTTTGCCATCAAATTTATCTCCTCTAAATGCATTTTCATCATCCTCATCAATGATTTGAGCCTTAAATGCTCTTAAATTAGTCATGAAGTTTAGGATTTGTTGGTCATCATTAAAGACCTACAGATGGTTTACATTATCTAGGACATAAGGGCAAGGTATCAACTCAATGCTAAATTTTGGTGAATCTTGGTTAGGCATGAGATTAGTTACAATAGAGGCAAGCTCATCAGCATCTTTATTTTCCTCCTTAGGGATAGAAAAAATATTAAAGGAATTAGAAGATTTCATAAGGCCCCAAAATCTAAATTTTTACCTCTTGAGGTATGAAAATTTGTACTAATACTTCTTATCTGATTTACTACTAGTTCTAAATCACCATAAAATAGTAGTTTTTTGACTTTGCTTTTGATGGAAAATTATAGACTTAAGATGAGAGCCTCATATTATGCAAGGTTATTAGTGCATGGAAACTAGAGCATGTAAGAGGAATGATATTTCTTACCAATAGGGTTAGAAAAATGTGTACTCTAGATCCAAATTTACACCTAGCCCCATCAAAATACAACTTCCATAATCTAGGCACAACATAAGAAGCTTTAGGATCACATACCTTGGTAGTTTCTAGGGTGAAAAATCCTAAATTAGAATCAATTATGTCAACCCTTTCATTGACAACATTATACTTAGTAATCATGTCTTTCATTCTTGGCTCTCTTTAACTCTGATCTAGTTAGGAACTCCTTTTCAAAGTAGCCATAGGTGTGAATAGTCTATGGATATATATCTATTTAGGGCCTTTTTCCATTATATGTTTAAAAGTAATCTATATTCATTAGGGATATCTACCACTTGGATATTTATAAATTGTTGGACTCTTGGCTTAGAAGTTAATTACATGTGGACATTTAAAATTTTTCCAACCACCTTGACCATAGACTTATCTAATTGGGTGATAACCCTATCAGACTTAATGAGAGTTAAACTAAGTTGCTTATAAACACATGTAGGCATGATATTTGTAGAGGCACCAAAATCCAACAAATAGTTATGCAAGTTTTTACCAAACATTTTGACTATAAACAAGAAGGGTTGGGACTCTATTTTAGATTTGTACATAGCTACGTTTACATTATTAGTCTTAGACATCTTACTAGATTTCTTGGATAAGGATTCCAACAATAGATCTCTTTGCTTAGTGATTTATGTTAGTTCAAATTAGGGCTTTTTATATGGAGACTAGGGATTTTTTCATATTTAATGGTGATGGTAACTTGGACTTAGGAAAATTTGTGCCTCATATTTGATTTAGACCCATCTATTTATACATTTGCCCTTTTGTGCTTACAAAATCTTCAATTTTGTCATTTTGTGCTTGTGTGGCACCTATGTGGCATCTATTTGGAAAATTTCATGACATTTTTCATAAATGCTTTAAATGAACTAGTTTTATCCTTTGAAATTCCTCTTTTTATTCAAATCATTGGATCCTTTCTAATGGATCAATGCAAACCATTGATCATGATCCTAGGGCTTGATTATTATTGGTTGTTTTATGTTGGGACCCATAGTTATGCCACTTGGCACCTTAGTGGGCCTTTTAGGTTCTATGGTTTGTTAGTGAATGCACACTTACCATGTGTCAATTTTGTGGGTCCTTAAGGTCTCATTGAATAGTCTTTAATAATTGCCTTCCTTTTAATGCTAGTGGAAGCTTTCTTGTTGATGCCTCTAGATGTATCATAGGTGCTCTTAGTGTTTAAAGAACAATTCTCATTTTAGAATTCAAGGAATTAAAAGCATGAGTATTAGGTTATGGTAATCTGGTTACCTATGGTGAAATAGGGGTAGAGTAATAAGCTATCCCATAATATTTATATTGATTGGTGGTTGGGAGCCACCACGGCCATAAGTGAACTACAGAAGATCTATGTTATTATCAATGAATTTATGATCAAGTTCATGCAAAGTAATATTAGCATTAAATTTTTTCATGTCCTCTATAATATTATAACTAGTCATATTAGAAGAATTTGAAGTATCAGTACTAGGATTAAAAGTACTTCAATTTGGAGGCTCTGGATTATTGTCTAAAGTGGTATCTGGAGGAGTACCAAAGTTGTTTAGAGGAGTATAAGTAGTCAAAAACTACCTTTGTTCTATATTCCTTAGAGGATATGTCTCTTGAAGAACTCTCATAAATCGTGAACTTCTTCAGGAACATAATCAAGTTCATTATCTTATTGGAAGGGGAAATCAAGCATTTCCACCATGGATGTATGATCAATAGGCTTAGATCCTAAAGCACATATACCATTATATTTTTTAGGTATAACCTCAAAAGTATCCAATTATTCTTTAAATGATTCAAAAGATTTTTAGAATTCAATTCAATCAATCTCACAATGTTTTGTAGTAAAATGGACTCTATAATAATCAAGCAAAGCAATATCAATCAGATTAATATCCATAGTCTTCTTTTCAAAACATGGTTCACTATTCTTATTATTGTGGAAGCTATCATTATTAAACCTATTATTGGGCCTATTGAACCTTTCGAAAAATAAGTTCCTTCCAATATTCTCTCCAGTATTACCAACTTGTTTTCATAGCTAAAGGAAGTAAGTACTTAGGTTTTGGACCATTTTCAGAATGGAATCATTCTCATTTTTGGGGTTTTCAAATTATGAACCTAGATATTATTGGCACCAATGGCTGGTAATAAGACCCTTTGATCATTTTTATTAAATCCATTAGTATCAAGGTGATTCAAGAACCCTAAATTATGGTTAAGATTAACATATCTTAAAGGTAATTGGTTCAGATTTAGGAGTTGGTTGAAAACAGGCACATTTTGGTTATTTTATAAAAAATATTCAGGGTAGGCATATGTGGATTGATGTTGGGAATAGAGTAAGACATTTGACCTTGAGGTTTTATTTGTTTATTAATGATCATAACCTAAGCATAAGACAAAGCTAGTTTGTTCATAGGACCTACAACCCTCTTTATGAATACTAAAGTTATGGGATCAAGAACATCTTTGTAGATTTCTAAGGCTAACACCTGATTAGACTTATAAGGTTCAATGGTTCTACTATACATTTTCTAGAACCTAACATTAAAATTTCTTATAGTTTTAGTGGTATCCCTTTCGAGGGTTGTAAACTATTAGTATAGTACACAAGGGCTAATTTTTTTACCAAAATGGTTAATGAAAATGTTATTGAATTCATCCCATGTCATAATGTAATTATTATATAGGTTTAGGAACCATTCATATGTAGCATCCTTAAATTTTAAATGAAATAACCTACATGTTATATCTTCATGAGTGAAATTTAGAAATCTTAATGCAGTTTTGAAGGATTTAACATGTTCTGCTGCTATCACAATGCTACTAGGCCTAAAAGTTGGCAAATATTTGTATGGATTGTGAGGAAGGTCATGAACTGCATGTTGAACATTAATAAGAGATCTTCCTAACCAAGTCATACCTTTATTAAGGTTGAATGGAGGGATACCTTGGAGTGGTGAAGTTGGTAAATAATTTGAGTGTCTATGCCTACCTTTGTCTCACTTGAATTTTCTGTGGATGTCTAGTTCTAACAGATGTTCTCTTATTTATGAATGTGATCTTATCTAGATTCTTGGCAATTCTAGGTTGAGGACTTTGGATCCCATTTAAAATATAATGTGTTAAATCAACCTCTATGAGAAATATGGATCAGACTTGTACATTAAGAAAATTTTGAAACTATTTATGTAAAGAACAACAAAGGATGTCAACCTTTAACTAAATTAGCTCAAAGATGTGTCTAATTACATAATTATGATCTATCTTTATAGTTATAATCTCAAATAAACTCATATCTATAAAATATCTATCAATATTTGATCAAAATGAGCTATTATAACCTCAAATACTTTGGATTCTCAGATATCAAGCTATCTTTTCTAGAATTAAACATCCATCCTTAAATACATTTGATCTTTGTCTAAAGGAATCATGAATATGGGTCAAATACCATGAATATCAATGATATTTACACTTTTTATTAAATAACTACGTGGATGTGTAAAGATAAAATCAATATTGGATCAAAACACATCAAAGTTAGGAAAGATCCTATAAATTCACAAAGATGGCCCTCCTTGTACCAGTGAAAGATTTGCTAGTTGATGCCTCTAGATATATCATAGGTGATCTTATTGTCTAATTAATAATTCTCATTTTATAATTCAAGGAATTAAAATAATGAGTAATAGGTTATGATAATTTGGTTACCTATGGTGAAATAAGGGTAGAGCAATAAGCTGTTCAATAATATTTATATTGGTTGGTGGTTGGGAGCCATCGTGGCCAATTTAAGTGAAATAAAAAATATATATGCTATTACCAATGAATTTTTTATCAAGTTATAAACTAAAGATTAATCTAAATGAATATTTATAGTTAAGTTTAAACTAGAGTGGTTTGGTAAAAAAAAGCAAAAGGAAGGGTAGGGTAGAAAGAAGGTGTTCTGATTTTTAATCCAAATATGATGACAAAGTTTAGATTTCATCAAGACATATATTCAAAATAGTACACAACATGAAATAAATTTAGCATATATCTTACAATGTACCAATAAATTGTCTAAGGAAAGGATGGAATAATGCAAATAAGAAACAAGATTCAATTTAAAAATTTACTTCATAAGAAAATTGTATTGGCACATCTACAAGGGAAGCAAGAGAAATGAAATAAACCTAAGATATTTTACTTGACCTAGCATATACATAAGTTAATAGCTAAAAATTCACATATACATATCAATAATAAATGAAAACCATTCAAATTTAGACATCCAAACAAATAAATGAAAGAGAAGCCATATAACAATTGACACAAACAAATTTAGACAAAATTCTCAACATTACTTGCTTGTATTAATTGCTCTAAGTATAAAAAATAGTTTTTTAATCTAAAAACTATCTCCTCATTTACAAAATGGTAATACTACCTTTAATAGGAGACTAAGGTAGTATACTAGTCAGTCATATGATTGAAAATGTACAAGAGACAAGGACATCTATCCTTTTACAAAGTTATAGAGTACATTTTCTTTTCCAAAGTGGACTGACCTATAAGAAAATGTGGTAACAAACTAGTACATGCCTTCATAAAAGAATATTTTACTTTTAAATTTTATAAAGTTTCTTAGAAAGTGCAAGATTATCAGTTAGTTGGTAGGCCCTATATTAAATATCTTACCTATTACTCCTGAAGGATCTTCATGGCCTTGTGATGTTGCTCATCGACCAACCTTAAGTTGATAGTTGGTTTCAATAGATATGCATCCTCCTAGTCTACCAAGCCATCAAAATCTCTATCATTCTTATCCATTACTTCTTTGATACTCCTTGCCTCAGTAATTTTCTCCTCTATAGTCAGGATCATGCACATGACCCTGTTGTTGTCATTTCTAGATTAGCCCTAATTTTTTCTCCTAACCTCTTACATAACCATGGTGAACCTGTGCTTATACTCATCATCTCTAATGATGCCCAGGGAGCTAAGTGTCATAGGATTAGTAATCATGGTGCCCAAAATTTGTTCAATCCTAACTATCAACTCTTTATCATCCCTCAGGAGCCTTTTCAAGTATTTTAACCATGCACTCAGACCCTAGATTTTGTCCATAATTATTCCCATGATTGAATTTAGATGGGTTAGGCTAATGGTCCTCAACCCATAAATCTAACCTTCAACAAATATACTAATTAACTCTTTAATTTTATCTCTTGAACTTTTCCATTGGGATAATAAACCCTTGGCTACTTCATCTTAGTGAACTAAAGGACTCTACCTTATTTTCATTTCCTTAAAATATTTAAACATATCATGGAAATATGCCTCAAACATCTTTATCATCTCCTCTAAAACTAACAAGACAACCTATGTCTCCAAATTTTATTTTTACTTCTACAAGTTTTCTATCTTCTGATATAAGACTTTGATGCCTAATTTTAGTTAGGTTAAACGGGCATCAAATAGTCCAAAATTGATCATAAATGGTCCTTAAGTAGCCTTTGGATTAGTTTTTTCTTACTTAGATTATAATTTGACTCTTTCTAGCTCGAATGTGATTGATTAGAGTTCAAATTAGCAATTTTTATATAGAGACTAGGGTTTTATATAGATTGAATGGTGATAGTAGCTTGGACTTGGGAAAATTCATGCCGCATATTTTATTTAGAACCCCATATTTATACTTTTACCCTTTCATTCTTACAAAATCTCCAATTTTGTCATTTTATGCTTGTGTGGCATCTATTTGTCAACTTTCATGCCATTTTTCATAAATGCTTTAAATAAATAGTCATTATCCTTTGAATTTCATCTTTTTTATTTGTGCTATTGGATAATAGCTTATGGATCAATGTATACCATTTATCATGATCCTAGGGATTGATCGTTGTTGGTTATTTTATGTTAAGTCCCATGGTTGTGCCACTAGGCACCTTCATGGGCCTTTTGGGATTTGTGATATGTTAGTGAATGAATGTTTACCATGTGTTAATATTATGGGTCATCGAGGTCTCATTGAATATTCTTTGACAATTTCACTTTGTGTAATCACATTTTGTGAGTAAGTGCAGACCATCGATCATGATCCAATCAGATTCATGCCATTGGTCTGATTGATCAAAGGCTTTAGATTCATCAAACCTTATTCACTCTATCTGATTGTTTTCTATGATGAAATAAGACTAATGAATCCTATAAGAAGCATGAAATTTAATTATCATTGAGATATAGGAAGGAACTTAGGCTAAATACTTTAGACTAGCATTCATTTCATATTAGTAAACATGACATAAAATTTAGGCTAAAATATTTATGCTATGTTTTGGAACACATATAAAGGGACTTATGTTAAATATTTTAGGATAAAGTTTATATTGTGTTGATAAACGTGATTTAAATTTTAGTTTAAAATATTTAAACTAAGTCTTAGAATACACTTAAAGGGGGCCTAAATAATAAGTGGACTTAATGTAAGGTGTTAACATATGGTTTTAACATGTTAATCAACATGATAAAACTTTAGGTTAAAACTTTAACCTAAGTTTTAACGCATGGGGACTTCTTGTTGAATTAAAACATAATATAAGTATTTGGACAAAGGTTTATTATGTTAATAAATACAATTGGAACCTTAAGATAAATACTTAGATTAAGTCTATTGCTGAGATTATTAGATCACAAGTTTATTTTATCATTAAAGTTTAAAGACCCTATTTTTAAAGGGGGGTCCCATTGAATTACAATGTAAGTAATAAGCCTTAACCATGTTTTGAAGCACATCCTTATGTTTAAGCAAGATGATCAATAAGCTTAAATTCAATAGCCTCACAAACATCAATGACAGCCTCATGAGCATCAAATGAAATTTATAAAAATGTCAAATTTAAGTTCATGAAGTCTATTAGGTCCATAGATCTTGGATTTGACATTATCCATTAGATCATCTAGTCTTAATCAAGTGCAAGCCATTGATCATGATATAGGCATACATATACCATTGGTTCATACAGTCATGAAGAGGATCAAATTAACTCATGGATCATTACATATGAAAATTAGACTAAGTTAAAGGCCTAAGTATAAAACACATAATAAAATGGGTCCCTTTAAATAATATAATCATAACTTAAGGTTTTAGCTTAAGGCTTCATTGTATTAAGAAAATACAATAAACCTTAGGATAAAAACTTAGGTTGAGTACAAGTATTAATGCATGGGGCCATTTTAACAATAAGTTTGAATACGAGAATGTCATGTGGCAACTTTATATGACTCCTAAGATTTTGAATTTGTTTGACCTTAGGAAGGGTCTATAGAGTGTCGATCTAAATCTATGTTTTTGAGATGGTGACACTTGTCATCCTCATAGGGTTTCTTATCTCTTTGATATTTCAATTCTGCATTCACTCCATTAGATCAGTTTGCGCAAGAAACCATGGGATATTGATCATGATCCTAGATACTTGTAAATGATTATCTCTTTTGGAATATTAAAGTTATAACATAAGTTTTATCTTAAGGTTTTGTTGTATCAATAAATATAATGAGACCTTAGGGTAAAACTTAGGCTAAGTTTATGTTTGATAAAAAGAGGGGCCCTTTAAACTTAATGATGATAATGTGCCATTAGATCTTCGGTCTCACTTAAGTGTGAATTATTGATCATGATCCATGGGATCACGTGGGATTGGTCTAATGGATCAAGGATTTGGATCCATCAGGTCTCCTTCACTCCATTTGATCATATTCCATGATGAAGCAAGATCCATCAATCCTGTAAGGAGGCAAGATGCTTAAGTTAGGTCTTGGGTTAATATAAGAACTTAGGCTAACATTTTAAAACTAAGGTCTCATTCATGTTAATAAACATTAATGGGGCCTTAAGACTAAGACTTTAAGCTAAGTGCATAACAAATATGACCATGTGATATGATGATACCAAGATAAGAAAAGAAAGGACCCTATAAATAAGAATGTTATACTTTTTTAAAATAAAGAGAACAAAAGTGGGAAAACATAAAGGGACCAAACATGATTTTAGGCCAAGGTTCAATCATGCTAAGAAAACATTACCAAGCCTTAGCATAAAATTAGGCTTAAGTCTAAAATAAATTTTAAAATATTCTTTCCAAATTTTTTCCAACCTAATTTGAATTCAAACCAAGGGTCTAAGCTAGGGTTTTGTAAAGGAGGGTTTTAGCACATAAATTCAATTATGAGATCTTATAGACTAAAGGATAGTAAAATCTTAAATGAGGATAAGATTTTGAACATCCCAATATGTTCCATTGATAAGAGCTCCATGAAACCAACTTAAGATATGAAGGTCAACTGTTAGTAAGACTAGGTAAGGTTAAAGTAAAACCATGAACAAATGGGCCAATATTATCAAGCATGGATGATCTTCAAATTGTAATAATGTGTAGAATATCAAGATTTCAATGTTAAGGTTCAAAGAATGCACAAGGGTCCTTATTAATTACAAATGGGGGTATGTTGACCTCAATAGAACCTATTCCTGGACATTATCCACCCCTTCAAACATGTTGGTAGTGTCATTTTTTAGCCAACAAGCACTAGAAATGGAGTTCTCAGACTGTAGCTTTAATTTTGACAATATTTGTTGTCATTGTTTCAATGATCCTAAACAGTAGTGAAAATGCACTTGCATGTGTAATTGGATGTCATGGTCATTGGAGCACATGTAATTTTTGCTCTATACACAATTACAATGTTTGTAGCTTTCATGAATTTGTTTCTAGGTTACAATCATAGTATAGGATTCAATTAATGAAAAGATAGGTTCAAAACCTCTTATTATTTCATTTGCATTCTTATAGAAATAAAGCTTCTTAAGAATAAGAAATGTCAATATTTTTAAATTTAGGTTCTATCATACTAATCTGATTTACAACATTATCCTAACAAGTTATTCTCAATATCATAACATCTGTAATCCTTAATAATACTTCAAAACCAATCATTCATAATAATCTGAACATAAGTACAATGTTTACAACTTTCATGAACTTATTTCTAGGTTACAATCACCAGTTTAGGATTAAATTAATGAAAATATAGGTTAAACACGCCTTACTTCTTATTTCATTTTCATTCTTATAGAAATAAAGATTCTTAAGAATAAGAAATGTCAATATTTCTAATTATAGGCTTTGTCATAGCAATCTAATTTACAAAATTATCCTAATAATTTATTCTCAATCTCATAACATTTATAATCCTTAAGAATACTTTAAAACCAATCATTCATAATACTCTGAACACAAGAGATTTAAACAAGACTTACTTTATTGGTTTTATTTATTCATGTACAAAATAATAATGCCATGTATAAGTTCCATATATAGGCAAATAATGTCAATAATACGTGCATTGCCATATAGGCATACAAAAAATTACATCATGTCTAACAACATAGTATCTAATGTCGGGTGAATACATCATATATGCATGTATAATGACAAAAATGTGTACATTGACATATAAGCATACAAAAAAGTAAATCATATATAATATCATAATTATCAAATAGTCTCCCTCTCTTTACCTTCCTCGAAGAAGACTCTCCCTAGGATATCTTACTTGTAGATGGAGATATCCCAAATGCCCTAGATTTCTCCAAGGATCGATTGTGGGTAATACACTCATAGTTTTATTACATTCAAACTTATTCAAATATAAAAATTATTATAAAAATAACAAGTACACAAGTAACCAATTTAAGAAACTCATTTTAAACTATAATAAAAAATTATTTAAACATGTACTTACTACAAGCTCAAGAAACCAATTTAAGAAATTCATTTTAAACTATAATAAAAAATCATTTAAACATGTACTTAATACAAGCTCATGATCCTTCTCCATTTACTATTGACACTTGACTAGGTTAGTGTCAAGTTCAAATACATGAACATGTATGTAAAATGATGAAGAAACATGAGGAGTTACCCCAAGAGTCATCTGAATTAGACTATCAAATGTATAATGAAAACCATGCATACATCATACATTTGTGCATGTAATTTATATTTTCCCAAGTATGTAGTAAAATTATTAAAACAAAAGAATTAGATTACAATTCAAAATTACAAGTGAATGTATACCTCTGTGAGTTCTTATGCATATGACATTACGACAACAATGCTTGAGTTTGTCTCAAATTGTAATGATTGGTGAGTGTCCACCCTAGTCATTAGCTTAAAAAATAACCTAATAATTAATAACTTGGGAAATTCATTTATTAGACAAGTTGATAACAATCTTAGTCTAGCATAAGCTATGAAAATATATAATAAGGTCATGGGAAACATGAATGTGACAAGTGGATATGTGGAATGTGACATGTAACCCCACACTAAAGGTATGAAATATTAATTTCATGAGGGAGAATGACAAGACATCCAAGGAAATGATGCATCTCCTATACCTCTTGATGAATGAGCATCCTAAAAACTTGTATATATGGTCCTATAGTTAGTCTTAGAAGGGTTGATATGTGTCAATAAGCCTTTAATGAGGCACTTAGTGTGTGTCTTAGGTTATTTAGAGGTCTTAAAGTGTTTTCCTCCAATACTTGTTATTTTAATTTTCAATGTATTTGAGTGAATATTTTCTTGAATTATAATAATTAATATGTCTAATGGATTTTATAAGTTCTGATGGATAGGAGTCTCCTAAGTTTAGTTAAGGTCATATTTATCTTTCTTACTCATTTAAAGGTCTTAAATGACTTGATAAGTCTTCATATATTAGTTTTTCTAATTTGAAACATGTTTGTTAGAGGAAAAAGGACCTAAATTAACACATCCTAAAATTGGATAAGTCTTCAAAAACATGATATGAGTGAATCTATCATTTGAGGGATGCATAAGGTGAAGGAAAAAGTATAAAAGACTAACTTTGCATCATTAGAGGACTGATGAATAGTCTACCATGAGAGAATATAGGTTTGTAATATAGAAATGAGTTATTTTCTTTTGAATAAAATAGATTTCTTTCTTAGATAAATTTCATTACATGTATTATATTTATATCAATAGAATCCAAGTATTTTCTAATTAGATTTCATGTTATGCTAATTAGAAAACCTTCATTCTGTAAATACTTTAATATTTTCCATCTATAACAAGATAAAGAGGTCTCATTACACATGAAACTTTGTATATGAATTTGAAATGAGTATAGGAAGAGTTTTATTAAGTTTTTAAGGATATAAAATATAAACTATTTTGTTGAGAGACAGTTTAAATAGGCTATGAACTATCTATAAGACCCTCTCAACTTTTGTATTCTGCAAGAAATCCAAGTTACAGGGTAACCTTCACAAAATGGACTATAACTTCTATTTGAATCCTTGGAATTTCATAAAAACTTGGGAATAGTTAGATAAACAATCCTAGAAGATGATTTTAAAGGTTTTATATCTAATAAATCCTTACAATAACATTTATTGAAAGCTAAGTTTCATGTAAACCTACAACCTTGTATCTCTAAGATAGCGAGGGAGGATTTATGAGTGAATTTTATGAAATTGAGTCATTAAATACAAGTTAGGTGTTGAAACATCATTGATACACACATATATATACTTTTTTGGATGATTTTATATCTTTATTAAGGTGTATTTTTTATTTTAACCTAATTAAGGTCATTAGGCCTAATTGTCTTAAGGTAGTGACTTGGTATAGCTGAGGATAGTCTTGTAAGCTATGTTGCCTAAGTTGATTTTTTTTGAAATTTTGATCATGTTAACACCTTGAATACTTTTATTATACACATTAGTTAATTTTTAGTCCAACTAAGTATTGGTGTGATAAAAAATCCCTTAAAAATAATCATTCTGATAAGATAAGTAACCTGTATAGGTGTTTATTGAGAACTTTGTAAACTAAGTTTTAATCTTTAAAACACCTAGAGTGATAGGTTGATTTTATCAGGGACATATATACAATATTTTTAAGAGTTTATATAACCTTATAAAATAAGTCTCATTAATTTGAGTTTCATGTAAACCTACAACCTTGTATCTCTAAGACATCGAGGGAGGATCTATGAGTGAATTTTGTGAAATTGAGTCATTAAATCCAAGTTGGGTGTTGAAACATACTTGATAGACCTATATACAATAGTTTGGATGATTTTATAGCTTTTATTAGGTACATTTCAGATTTTAACCTAATTAAGGTCGTTAGGCCTAATTGTCTTAAGGCAATGACTTGGTATAGTTGAGGATAGTCCTATGAGTTATGTTGTCTAAGTTGATTTGTTTTGAAATTTTAATCAAGTTAAAACCTTCAATACTTTTAATACATAAATTCATTAATTTTTAGTCCAATTGAGTATTGGTGTGATAAAAAGTACCTTATAAATAGTCATTATGATAAGACAAGTAACATGTATAGGTGTTTATTGAAAAGTTTGTAAACTGAGTTTTAATATTTAAGACACCTACAATGATAGATTTATTTTATGAGGGACATATGTAAAAGCATTTTAATAGAATATATAAAATTATAAAATATGTCTCATCAAAATCTAAAGAAACATACAAAAAATAACCTAAATATTATAGAGATAAGAGTGAGTAGACAGTCTTCTTTACAAATGTGTGATTTTGTTTATTCAAAGCATAGTTTGAAAGTCAAAATGAAAGAAAAAAAGTTGAGATGGAGAATGAGTTTATAACACTATGCCAATCCATGTTAATACATCA
>JARHVA010002527.1:247500-465000 GCA_037957365.1 Torreya grandis | reverse complement strand
ATTTATTTTTATGCCAGTATCATCTTAAATGTTATGCATATTTTATTTATCCTAAGTAGATAACCATTGTTGAGGAGAAAACATTGTCAGGATTATGATGATATAACTTTCTTATGGATCATTGTGTAGGACTAAGATTGACTAGAGATGAATAATGTTCAAGAAACATGTCTAATTAAAATGAAATCCCCTTTGTCTAGATGTGTGTTAGATGATTATATATAAAACATATTGAAATGTCTCCCCTTCTCTCCATGAAAATGAAAATTGTCATTAAATTATGAATAATAGTCATATTTTGGGTACACTAATGTAAAATTAATAAACGTTATGTTGTTGACATGAAATGATTTTTGACCACTTTGTCATACTTCATATTTGATTGAAAATGCTTTTTACTACAATCATATTATAATTTAGTATATATATGATACTTCCTTATTTGATAACATATGTTGGATTAATTATATTTACAATATGGAAGGAATTCTACAATGTGATTTCTTGCTTGAGTGAAGAAACAATATGCATATGAAAATTTGTAGTAAAAATAATTCAAGTTATCTTTCCAATACTTAATACCCATTCAAAGATTATCATAAGTGTATAGGAATTGGAATTTTTTTACTTTTATAAATATATAAAGATATTTTGTTCCCATAATTATTATCTCCTTAGAAACTTACAATGGTACTCTTGCGAATGAAGTAGAATCTTTATGTTCACATGCACTTGAGAATAACCTTATTAGATAGTCATAATGTGGTGATACCATGATTAGAGGGAGGTTTAAGGTAATTATACTTTTTGAATTATAAGCCTAAAAAAAACTCATGTTATGTTTAAATGGAATAAAAATAATATAATTATTGAGTTGAAATAGTGTCAATAATAAAATTATGAACTTACTAGAATTGTGAAGTTATCAAGATTTGGTTGTAAAATATAATTGATAAGATCCAAGAATTAATTTTGATGACTTTATTTATATATTTATGAGGTATTGGTATATATTAGTTTCAAATTTTACTTTTGGTGACTTATATTGTTTCAAAAAAAAATGATATACTATTGTTATCCTTTCAAGGATGAATCTTTAGATAATTAAACTTGTAAAGATATCCTTACAAGATAATCTTGAAAATAAAAAAAACTAATTAATTATGCCTTAACCTATGATTTGTGAGATCATGAACTTACTATAAATTATAATATGGAGTTGTTAAAGGATTGTGAAGGTTTTTGCAATACCTTTTAATTGATTAATATATTTAGTTCTTTAGATATCGATCCTTCCAACCCACTCTAAACCAGTAAACCTTAATCATATTAATATGATTGAGAATGGTTAGTTATGATTATTACTAATATTACATCCCTATCAAAATATGTGTTCGATTATTAATATTCTTGTGTGTTTCCAACAAATAAAATTATCAAACACTTAATCTCCAATTCTAGTTGAGTTTATTTTAGATCATGAATATTGGTTGTTGTCCTAATTAGATCATCCTTAACTTGATACTTATCTATGCTTACCAATACCTTAGACAAGGTATATTGAAGAAATAATGAGATATAGAATTCCCTTAGGACAAGGTTAAAGTTATTGAGTAATGGAGTTGAAAATTAATATGGGATTATTAGCTTGTAGAGGTGGTACATGTGTATTTCTCACTAATTAGGTGAAAATATTGGTTATTGTTAGATAATATTTTTATATCTTGATTTTGGGAGATCTTATAAAAAACCAACTTGGTTATAGGTTTATTAGGAATACTAGCATAAACATATGCCTAAAAAGTGTGTGTGTGTGTGTGTGTGTGTGTGTGTGTGTGTGTGTGTGTGTGTGTGTGTGTGTGTGTGTGTGTGTGTGTGTGTGTGTGTGTGTGTGTGTGTGTGTGTGTGTGTGTGTTTGTGTGTTTGGGCATGCGTGTGTGTTTGTGCATGTGCGTGTGTGTGCACGTGCGCGTGCACGAATGTGTGTGTGTGTGTGTGTGGGCACGCGTGCGTGCGCGTGCATGTGTGTGTGTACTTAATGATAATAAACTCCAAGAATGACCTCACTATCAACTAAATATAAATGATGATAGGCCTTGGATAAGGTAATTCATTATTATATTATGGTTTGAGTGGTAATGGTACTTCTTTGCATGAGTTATTTTCATGTCTCAATGTTCATAGAATAAGAATTAAGAATACAATTGGTTGAATAGTCTTGAATTGAATGTGATATTTTTGAGAATCCCTAACTAACCATAAAATTAATATGACCTTTTCATTATTTATAGAAAATAATTTTTAAATGACACTCAATAATGTCTATGACAATTGGTACCAAAAACACTTATTATACTCTCATTAAGATAAAGTTTATTCCTTACAACAATATGATATAGCTTGTATTAAAATGAATTATAAATTATAAATTTATAAGATGATGTTTAATGAGTGAAGGATAGAGAAGAGTCTATCATGAAAATGGGGCCTTCCTCTACCAAATATACACAAAACATGACTAAGGTATGCAAAGTAAGTACTCTACGACATTCTCTTTCTTCCTTCAAGTTTTAGATGCTTCCTTAGGTTAATTTGAGATGTATTTAAGTGATTTTATCTAAATATATAGACTATATGGGTTATGATGGAAATACCTTAGAATCAATGGAGAAGGAATAACGAATCCCATAATGGTTAATAAAATTCCTAGATTTGCATGTATGGGATATGTTGTTTGAAAATAAGGAGTTGTATATTGCTCTAAGAAAGCTAAAAAAAGTTAATCTTCCAATGGTAAGGATCCCAAGACATTAACAATACAAAATAACCCATGCAAGGTAATGGAATAATTTATTTTGTCAAATATAATTATGGTTTTTATTCTCAAAATAATGGGCAAGTATCTCATGAAGAATGAGATAGCACATTTTCATGCTATGAACTTGTGAGTGAATACAAGCTTGAAATAGGAAAACAATAATCTTTCAATAATGGGAAGAATATAATATAAGAATCTAAATAATCTATGAATAGAGGTGAACATGTAAAAAAATGAGGTAAAAAATTTCCACCTCATCTTGCTTGCACAAATGATACCCTGAGAAGGTATGGAAATAACAAATCTTCCATTGTTTAATTCAAATGAAAAAGAGTGGCCATGTAGGACAAAGGTACTGGTATACATATCTATGTTAATTTTTGGAATGAATAAGTATCATGTGAACATGTGTTGTAAGAGTACATGCATAAAAAATAATTATCTATTCTTCAAGAGGAAGGACTAAATTTATAAAAACCACTCTCCAAATTAGTATGTGGAGAAGGGAAATAAGGGAATTTTATCCAAAATTAGGTGAAAGAATCATTTCACTCATTTAAAAATTAGTATTATTTGGCATATAAAATGTTGGGATATTCATCTACAACTTCACCGAAATAAGTTAAAGAATCATCCCAAGAATGAATAAGCATATTAGAGCAATAGGGAAGTTGTTCAACCATCTAAAAACTAAGATGTAGAACATGAAGAAGTTGCTCAAGAACCATAGAGATAAGTGATACCAAATGAGAAATTCCACCAATCTAAGGAAGAAACTATGAAGTTAAATCATTACATAGAGGAGAACACATCACCATTTACAAGTGGTAAAAATGTCAAGAGATCATTCCTTACAATATTAGTTGCAAAACTCATATTTTGATTTTTCGTCTAATTTAAGATCTATCCAAGATAGAAACCATAAAGATGGAATAACCCATAGAGGATTATTCATCACCATTGCATGTGGGTAATGGGAAGACCTTATTATTTGTTACATGGATAGAGTATTGTAATCAGAATATGTTGTTTATCATGCCTATGTTGGTTTTGGTATGAACATTATAAACTTAAACAACCACATCAAGTTAGTATCATGTTTTTGAATTGTTGTAAGCACAATGAGATTTTTTTGCAGTAGGTTCTCCAAAATACGTTTTTATATGAAACCAATTGGTATGGAATGTTTTTTGGCATCTTATTATGTGAACATAAACCCAAGGTTTCTTCCATGGATAAAGAAAGTGGCATGACATCAAGTCATTGGTATAGAGTGAGAAGTGTGTTCATTTTATGTAGCACTCCACAAGAAGACAAATGTTTGGGATGGATGTAATTTTTTTAATTACAAATTTATTAATTTAATATGCTTCATTCAATATATTTTTCATTTTTTATTTATGCAAAATTTTAGTTGTAGGATATGGGAAACCTAGTAAATGTAATTGTATGTTTAAATTCATGTATGTTTCATTATTGTATTTAAGACCAAAGATAACAAAAAATTACATACATGGAGATTTTTTTGTAACACCACTTAATTAACAAAATATGTTTCATCAGTTTTTGAAATAATTATGAAAAATAAGGATGATGTTTTATAAGCATCTCTTCATGGAAAGCTTCAACTTAATTTGAAAGCATGTGTATCACAATAAAAGGATAAGAAGAATAATAAAGAGGAATGATTAGACATAGAAGAGTTAAATAATGGAATTTGGAAGATATTGGAAGGATTCATGGAATCTTTTTAAATCTAAGTTTTTAGTTTTCATAGTAGAGAGAGAGAGAGGAGAGAGAGAGAGAGAGAGGAGAGAGAGATGAGAGAGAGAGAGAGAGATGGAGAGAGAGAGAGAGAGAGGAGAGAGAGATGAGGATGAGAGAGAGAGAGAGAGAGAGAGAGAGAGAGAGAGAGAGAGAGAGAGAGATGAGAGAGAGAGAGAGAGAGAGAGGAGAATCTAAGAAGACAATAAAATTAGTATCCAGCTTGAGAATATATAAGGTTAATCTTCAAATTAATTTAATTTAAATGTTTTGTAGAAATAATATTTTTAATTTTGGGCATTTTAATGATAAAATTTGGATGAATAAGATCATCCAATCTAGTCACTAAGACAATCAACAATCGAATAGGGCCATTTGAAACATATCAAGTCTCAAAAAAGAGCTAATTTATGTTGTATGGGATTTAAAAGCATAAGGTTGGCATAAAAATTACCTTTAGAGTAAATATTTAGTGTCTTATTAAAACTTTATGTAATTTATTTTATATGTGATTTTGAATTTGTATGTAAATGCTATGGCTGTATAGAAATTATAAGACTTTTGATGGCTATGAGGTTTTCAATATTTAGTGCTAGTTTTGAAAGCTTAAGTAGAAACGTTGAAATAATCACAATGGTTTTTAATTCCTTAAGTTCTGGTTTATCAACCATTATAGTTGTTTCTCCCTACATAAAGCTATGGTTTTTCCCATACAAAATCGTCAATAAGTTTAAGGGACATAGCATTTTTTTTATATTATGTTTTTATATACTTGGATTATTACTCTAAGTTAAGGGATGCTATTTTTTATATATGAAATGGTAGACTTCATATAATTTATTCATTTCTCCTTCATTCATGAATTCATTGAAGTTCATTCATTTTAATTGAGTGTCCAAACTAAGAACTATTTAAGGATGTACAATTGAAGGAAAAAGAAGCATAGTGAGTGAGTTGGATCTCTGTGAATTTAAAATAATACAATCAAGTGAAAATAATATATGAGTTGAAGATGATATGGTTTACATGTTTGAGGTTAGTTGTCTTTATTTTTGAAGACTAAGTCATCCACTAAAGAGTATATATATGATTACGAAAGTATGATGATTTTGAGGTTGATGTCCTAGTAATCCCAACAAGGAAAAAAATTAAATTGTATAACATAGGAGATGAGGATGTATGGACTCAATATTTTTAGAGTTTTCTCATATTGATTATCTCAAGGGTACAACTAGTGTAACATAATTCAAAATAAAACCCAATATTTATTTATTTGGTTATTAAATATCATAATGATAATAATATTGGATACTAAGGAGAACACTCATCTTTGTTGAAATATAATTCCATAGCTTCATTGTTAGTCTATTTTAAAAACCAAGGCAACACAATCCCTTTATTTATGGTTTTTGACACAATCTTGCATCATCATTTTTTATTATTACATCCTTATAGAAATGAAATACCTTAGTATAAACTGAAATAAACTACCCTAGTATAAATTGAAATAAACTATAAATTTCAATATGAAATTTCAATATAATTTTAATCCTTCTCATAATGAGATTAAAGTGATCCAAAAAACTGTTAGAGCATGTATTTATGATGTTTGTTAGTGTATTAGCTAGCTATTTCATCCTTTTATGAGTTTGTATTATATGAGGATTTATCCCACATTAGTTAGTTAGGATAGTTATTTGATGTTCCTTGCTTATTTATGCAAGGTCTTTCCTTTATACTAACATCTCATTTATGAATAACACTTGACTTGCATTATTTTGCAATCATTTGTCTATAGCTTCCTTATGTGATTTTTTTTTTTTTGTTAACATTTCATAATTTTAGGTTGGAATGTTTCTTCACCATTCCTAACATGGTATCAAATCTTTGAAATGTTGTATCCATCTGCACACTCTTTAAAAAGGTGCATTTATTTTATAATCAATATTATTTCACCTTAAATTTTGTTGTTTGTTACAAGAATTAAATGGATATGGGATGAGGTAAAGGCAATAATAAAAAAAAGATTAAAAAAGTAGCTAATATTAAATTCATAAATATGTAAACCCAAATCCATATTTACTATAGTTAGGTGATGTCAATGAAGTGAAGAAGAAAAATTGTTACATTTGTTTCAAAAATTTCCCTTACCATTGCTTCTTTCCTTATCATATATCCTCAACCTTTCTTTCCCTCTTATAGATCTGACACTTTATTGAAGATTTGAAGAAAGTATATGGTTTTTATTCTTGGAGGGAAGGTGGATAAAAGATTTTGGGAGTTAATCTATTTTCTTTGGTTGCATTGAGTTGGAGCATTCAAGTTGATAATTATGCCCTTCTTGTTTATCTTCTTTGCTGGAAAATTCCTTTTTAAACTGTCATAGAATTTTTAAGCATTAGATTTTTTTGGATTACACCAGATTTATGTTGGAATATTTTTCCAAAAATTAGCATAGAGAGGCATCCCTATTGGAAAATTGTTGGAACCTATAAAGAGGCATTGCCTAAGATAAGCATTGGATCTACACAAGAGTTAGAAGGTGTTGAAGCATTAGACTTATATAGAGGCATTGGAGTGTTTTTTCTCTCTAGTAAGGCACACTTGCATATTAGATGAAAGTATTGATTTTTATTATGATATACCTATGAAATATCAGATCTTAAGTTGACATTGCCATTTTTGGAATCATCTTGTGGACTGTGTTGGATCTTTTTTATTTATTTGTTGCAGATCTATGTTAAAGTCTAGCATCTTTTTGTTTTGCTTGAGTGGTCTACTATGTTAAAACATTTTATCTAAAGCTATTCCATTGGAAGGTGTTGGAGCTTCAGATTCAAAAAAGGTGCTATTGTATTATATGTTAGTGCATAGATGTGCTTAGAGAAAGAGCATTACTAAATTTTATTCATAGACCTACACTTTTTTGAGGAGTGAGTTGAATGCTTCTTCTTACAAGGAAGAATTATGTTTTATTTTAAGCCTACACTTTCTAAGGTGTGAGTTGGACTACATTGTTATTTTTTTTTTTTTGATATAGCCTTGAATGTTGCTCCACACAATATTTTAGAGGAAGATAGATTAACTAAGTTTTGATTTGAACCCACTTCTACTTGACCTTTATTTCACATAGTCCTGGAGGTTCCTAGAAAACACTTCTCTCTACTAAGTGAGAAAAAAAATAGTTGTATATTTCAATATTTTTATTTAAGCTATATTTTTTCCTTTAAAAGGAGCATAATTCAATTACATGCATACTAAGGTAACTAAAATTATCTTATTTCACTTTGGTTTACTTGAATATGTATGTGGTTTGATTCTATTTTCAATGGTTGGTTGGATGACTACATTCTTTATTGATTTGGTCATATAAATCTATTTGTAGTGTCTTTTTTAATATTTTGACCCATTTTATGAGAATTCATATAGCTTCTAGCTTTTGAATTGTAACTCAAATTTGAGTTCCATTTTTTTCAAAAGTGTATGGATTTATATTCTCTATCCATTGGTTTCATTAATTTGTAAAAATATATTACTTTTATAAAGTACCAAAATTGGGGGGGGGGGGGGGGAGGGGGGTCTTTAGTACAATCTTTTGGGGGGTTATCTCGATGCTAGTTTTGCGCACCCTTATACATTATTTATTCTCTTTAGTGATTAATTAACATGGCTTATAATTATAATATTGACCATTATGAGACTTTAACTACATAAAATTAACATAAAATGAGACCTTGAATGGAAACAATCATAAAATATAGAGGATTATGGTCCCTAATGAATGAAATTCAACCATAATTCACACATGAATTTGAAAACTTTTAGCACTAATTTAAGTTTGAAAAGTGTATGGGTTTGATTGGGGTTTATGTGATTGATATTATTTTGTTTCATTTGAATGGATGTGATTCTTCATTCAAAATATGGGCTAAGCTAAAGGTTTTATTTGGGAAAGTGGATCACTTAAGAGACATGCAACTTGAAGTGGAGCTAACTTCACTCAATGTGGATGAATTTACTTCTATTACAGACTACCTCACTAATTTTAACCATTTTTTAACATAGTTTAATGGGAGTGGATGAGATAAGAAAGATCAAGGGTGTGTGTACTTAATTTTGTATAAGTTGATTATCCCAATCCAAATATTTCCTTCTACATTTTTTTCTAGTATGGATGCCTTAAGTATGTTGGAATAATTGTCATTGATGTCAAAGGAATTGTAATGGATATGAATGGAAATGTCAAATAGAATTATTGTTAAAAGTGAATGAAATTGTTGTCGAAAGTGAATGGAATTATTGCCAGAAGTAAATGGAATTGTTGTTGAAAGTGAATGGAAATATCGATGGAACTGAATGGAAATGTTGATCTTGTGAAGAGGTACCTCTTAGATGGGACACATACTTTAAAGGATATATAAGGGAGAAGAGATGTGGAAGTATTACAATCATTCAATTTGATTGAAGATCATATAAGTGTGAGACAGAAGGAAGAGAGGAAGATCATAAAATAAAATAGAATATCTCTTAAGAAAATAAGTGTGAAGGGAATATTTATTCTAATGAAGAATATCATTTGAGAATTGTGAAACAGAGGATAGCAAAAAGTATTTAATAAAATTAGTGAGAAAAAAACTGTAAGAGAATTAAATCCATCATTCGATTAAAGAAGCAATAACAGACTTTAGAATCAATTTAACTTTCAATCAGTGCATCATAGTTTAGGGGTTAGTGATCTTGTGGGTGAGTACTCATGAATTATCTAGGTTGGTGCTTGGTGAAGAGGATTAATGTCCCCAGTGGGTGGGTGCTGATAATTTGACTAAGTTGGTGATTAATTTACGGATTGGTGTCTCTAGTAGGTTGGTGCATGTAAACATTGTAAAATAGTTATATATATATATATATATATATATATATATATATATATATATATATATATATATATATATAAGAAATATTTTGTCATGGTTTTCTCTTGAAAGGGTTTTCACATAAATCATGTGTTCTCTTGTGTTATTAATTTCTATATCTTGAATGTTTATGGTCATTGTGGTTGATTAAATTTGAAAAGATTAAAAGTTTATGTTATACTGATTCACCCCCATTTTAGTATAATCATTTGTTTAACAATTGGTATTAGAGCAATTCCTTCAGAATTAGTCTAACCACTGGAAGGTAGATCAAGAAAGCACACATAGCTAGTCATTAAGGTTAGGATGGTTTCTCCATAAATAAAGCACCATTTTTTTATGGAACTAATTATGCTTTTTGGAGTGTAAGGATGATAACATATCTTATGGATCTAGGGTTTAATATTGGGTAATTAGTAGTGACGGGGTACATAACACCAACAAATTAGCCAATGGATCAAGTTATAAAGAAGGCATGCAAGAATAATGAAAAAGTGATGAATGTTATTTTGTGTGGCTTATCAAAATTTGAGTTTGTAAAAGTAATGCATTGTGTGTTAGCAAAAGATATATGGGACAAACTTTAGAATATTTATGAAGGTGATGACCAAGTTAAGAGGGTGAAGCTTCAAATGTATAGGAGGTAGTTTGAAAGTCTTAAGATGAAATATGAAGAAAATGTTACAACCTATATTATCTATGTGGATGAGATATTCAGCACCATCAAATAGATAGGTGAGAAAATGGAATAATCAAGGATAGTACAGAAAGTACTAAGGTCACTTCTTATGAGGTATGATGTGAAAATCTTAGCTATTGGAAAAATGAAGGACTTGGACACATTAAAGATGGATTAATTATATGTAATTCTCACAACATACAAAATGAGGATGGAAGAATAAAATCCAACAAAGCATGAAGAAACTTTCAAAGTATCAAATAAAGTGAAAAATTAAAAACATGAATCAAGCTATAACACTAGTGAAGAGTCAGATAAAGAAGAAGCCCTATTTGTGAGAAATATCAAAAAGGGATCTGGGAGATATAAAGGTAAGTTACTTTTTAAGTGTTTCAATTATGGGAAAATAGGACACTTTGAAAATAAATGTCCCCATTCAAAATAAGATAGTAGTAAAGATGAAGAGGAACATGATGAGAAAGAGAGTATCACAAGAGAAAGAAAAACTAGAAATATGAGAAATATGAGAAAAAGAAGAAATCTAATAAAGAAAAGAAAATAATTTTTTCAAAAAGGTGAATTTTTATTCATGGGTAAAGAATATTGGGATGGTGATGACTAGATAACTAGAGGACAATCGTGGAGTAATTCAAAATCTAGAGAAGTAGAAGTAGATCTCAAAGGAGAACTCTCAAGTGCCTTGAATGAAAACAAAATTCTCAAGAAAGAGAAATAGAAACAAAATTGATAAATTTAAAAATATGAAGAAGATGATCAAGATATAAAATAATATTTATCAAAAATTTGAGAGGAGTTAGAAATGGTCATCATGAGTCTAAATGCTCAAGTCGAAGAGAAGAAGAAAATAAAGGAAGAGACTAAAATCAAATTCAAGTAAAAGAAGGAAGAATGTGAGAAGCTAGAGGTTGAGATTGTTACCTTGAGAAAGGATTTAGAAAAGGTGCATCTTACATTTATAAACTACTTAAGCTTTGAGAAGAGCACCAAGGTTCCAGATGAGATTCTAGATCATCAAAGGTCACTATTTGATAAGTCACATCTTGGATATGGAGATGAAAAAAAGGTTACCAAGGAGGATGTTAAAATTGATAAAAATATGATGATATAAGAGAAGATTTCCCTAATGAACAAAGTTATACAAGTATAATACAAAGGAAAGAACCATTGACATGATAGAAGATCATTCTTGCTAGAACAGTCTGATAGGTACCAAGGATCATTTTATGTCCATTTCTTTAATTGTAACATTTTTGGTCATAGAGCATAGGAGTGTAAGAGACATGTGAGGAATGGATATGGATGGAACAATGGTAGAAATATAGATATGAGGAATGGGCATGAAATAAATGAGTATGCATGGGACTATGGTACAAGTGAAGGATGTGAGAGGAATAAGCATGGTTGAAATGGAAACAAAGATTCATATGGTTTCTTAGGTATAAATTCATTTACTCCATTATCAAAAGACATTATATGTTATAATTGCAATAAGTATTGACATAGAGTGAGACAATTTGGAACTAAACCTATATACCAAAACAAGAAAGAAGATGCTTGAACCAAACTCAAAGGAGAATTCATGCAAGTTTGGAAGTAGAAGCAAAAAATAGACAATTAAAAAGATATTCTATACTTATGAAAAAGGCATAAGGAGCAATGACAGGGAAGCCATGATGGAGAACAAAGCACGAGAATAAATTATAGTGAAGACCATGTTGAAGTAAGAGAGATGTGATGTGCATAGTGGAAATATGATATGAAGAGGAATAATAAGAGAAGATATTACAATAAGTGGTATAAAATAAATTTAAGATTGCAACACAGACAACACAAGAAGATAATATCTTTTTCATCCATTGATTATGAGAGGAAACATCAACTCAAGGGGAGTAGGGTGTAAAAAACTTTTCCACTGATGTCAAAGGAGGAGAATTGAATAAATGGGGAGTTCATATACTAATTCACAGGGATTTCCATCAATGAAAAAGGGGGATATTATTGGAATAATTGTCATTGATGTCAAAATAATTGTAATGGATATGAACAAAAATGTCAAAAAGAATTGTTGCTAGAAGTGAATGGAATTGTTGTTGGAAGTGAATGGAATTATTTTTGAAAGTGAATGGAATTGTTGTTGTAAGTGAACAAAAATGTCAATGTAAGTGAATGAAAATGTTGACAAAAATGTCGATGGAAATGTTGATGGAAATGTCCATGGTCACATCTCTTGGTGAAGAGGTACCTCTTGGATGGGACACATTCTTTAAAATATATGTAAGGGAGAATAAATTTGGAAGTATTACAAACATTTTATTTGATTAAAGATCATATAAGTGTGAGAGAGAAGGAAGGGAAGAAGAGCATAAAATGAAATAGAATATCTCTTAAGAAAAGAAGTGTGAAAGGAAGACTTATTCTAATGAAGAATATCATTTGAGAATTGTGAAAGAGAGGATAGAAAAAACTATAAAAGAAAATTAGTGAGAGAGAAAGTGTAAGAGAAACAAATCCATCATTTGATTAAAGAAGTAATAATAGGCAGTGGAATAAATTTGGCTTGGGATAAGTGCCTCATAGTATAGGGGTTGGTGCTCTTGTGGGTTGGTGGTCATGAATTATCTGAGTGCTCACAATTTGATTGAGTTGTTGTTTGGTTTGGGGATTTGTGTCTCTAGTAGGTTGGTGCATGTAAACATTATAAAAGAATTTTATATATATATATATATATATATATATATATATATATGTATAAGTAATATTTTTATGTGGTTTTCTCTTGAAAGGTTTTCCACATAAATCATGTGTTCTCTTGTGTTATTAATTTCTAGATCTTGAATGTTTATAGCTGTTGTGGTTGATTAAATTTTAAAAAGATTAAAATATTATGTTATATTGATTCACCCTCCCCTCTCAGTATAATCCTATGCTTAACAAGGTGTCACATTCTAAATGCCATATCTAGAGTTATTTTGTGAGAGAATTACTATGAAGGAATCCAAATTATCTCACCTTGAGTCTTCTACCTCTCAAAAAGTATTTGTCACATCACATCCTAAGAATAATGTAAAACTTAAGAGTAAGAATAAAAAACTCCTCCATCTCAAAATGCACCTAATCCCAACACTAACACATCTAAACCCAAATTATCTTCTAAATACAAGAATAAGTCTAACCTATCTTTCTCCTGTTATGAGGGAACTGGTCATGAAGAGTATAGGTGTTTTAATCCCTAGAGGATGTCATTAGGAAACATAAGATTTATATCTCCACTCTTTATCCATCTCATGAGTATGGGAAAACACTTATTGTTGTTGGGAAATCACAATAACTTGTTTTATATAGTTGGGTTCTAGATTTTGGTGCTTCACACCATATGACTTCTTTGAAAGAGTCCTTTGTATCTCTTGATTTGAGTTCTACTTCCAAAATTGAGGTTAGAGATTATTCCTTTATTTTTATTAATGGAAAGGGTGAAATACATATATATGGTGGCCACATCAATGATGTAATATATGTTCTAGACATTACCACTAATTTATTTTTAGTTTATCATATTTTCTATTCTAGTTAGAGAAAGACAAAGACTTTCACACCACATGGTACTAAAGTTCTAGCTTTGTTAGAGCCACATAAACTTATTTCACAAGGTATTGTTGATCATAGCTCTTGAATATATTATTTTTATGGTTTTTATGATACTCATCCTTTAGTGAAGTGTTTAGTTTCTCATGCAAATTCTATGAGTAGGCTTTGACATGAGAGATTTGGACACCTAAACTATAAATATTTGAAGGAATTGAGCACTAATAATATGGTATATGGTCTTCCTAAAGTTTCATGTCTTGATTGAGTTTTCCCTAGTTATGCATTAGGAAAATAACACCAAGATCCATTTCTTAAGGGTTTGTTTACAAGATCTAATTTACCACTTGATCTTGTGTACAACAATTTTATGGTCTTTCTTACTCCTTTCAAAGAGCTAAATATGCACTTAATTTTATTTATAATTTCATGAGACATACTTTAGTTTATTTCCTCAAGTAAAAGAGTGATGTCTTTGCTCAATTCAAAGTATTTAAGAATTTATTTGATAAATAATATTCTAGTTGCATCAAGAACTTTTGTACAAATAATGGGGCATAATTACTTCAGTCAAGAGTTTTCTAAATTTTTAACATCCCATGGTATTGTTCACTAGCATTTTGTAGCACATAATCCAAAATAGAATGGATTATCATAATGGAAGAACCAAAATTTGAAGGAGATGATTAACTTCATGATGCATTCATGGGATTTACCTCTTATCTATTGGATAGATGCAATTAATTGTGTGAACTACATTCAAAACTACACACCATATAGAGACCCCGAGTATATGACTCTAGAGGAGGCTGGTTTAGAACCAAGCCTAATGCCTCATTTTTTTGAGTCTTTGGGAGCTTTGATTGGGAATTTATACCAAAAAATAAAAGGAAATCATAGGATAAGGAGATTAAACCTTTGATTTTTATAGGGTATTACAAGGACATGAGAGTTTATCATCTTTTAGATCCTGATAATCATGATGTTAATTTTTGAACACATATACAATTTGATGATCACTTCACATCTCATTCCTCTTCATATTACTCCATGCCTTATTATTCCTCTTTTGATGATTCACCTCTTCCTAAGGATTCATTGTTTGAGGATCAATTTTGGGATATTCTTGAGGAGGTTATAGAAAATGAGGATCCTATTCACACTTATGTTGCCAATATGCCTAGGTGGGTTCATAATAAAATTTCCAAGGCATAAATTTCTATATAGGATATTTCACCCACTCAACATCATTGTGCACATTCTATGGGTGCTAAAATTTTGTGTTGGGTATTCTCTAGGGATCCACATCTTTTTCATAGGATCATGGGATATAGGAGTGGGATGATGCAATGATTCTTCATTGATGAAGAATCACACTTGGGATTTGGTCACTCTTCCTAATGGAAGAAATTTGGTTATGTGAAAAATAGATTTACTACACCAAGTATGTAACTGAAGGGTCCATTAATAAGTACAAGACACATTTTATTGTAAAAGGGTTTTCATAGGTTGAAGGTATTAACTAATCTGAGAATTTTTTACCCATTGAATGGAATTTATTCACCTTATATTTTATCTTACTACATTATAGGGTTATCTAGTGTATGAAATGGATGTTAAGAGTAATTTCTTACATGAAGACTTGCATGAATAAATCTATATCAAGTATATTGTTAGGCTTGTTAAAAATTCTTCTCTTATTTGTCAAGTTAGGAGGTCTCTTTATGGTCTCAAATAGGCCCCTCAAGCTTTATATGAGAATATTGATTCATTTCTTCTTTCCACTAGCTTTATTCATTACCACTCTGATCCCATAGTGTATATTCAATGTATTTGGGAGGACATTATTATACTAGTCTTGTATGTTAAAGATATACTTCTTAGAGGTAGCTCCTCATCTTAGATTCAAAATATTTATCAATCACTTTCAACATAGTTCGATGTGATAGAGGTTTCTCTTTTTCCTTTCTTCTTTGCTTTATAAATTTCACAGTCATATATAGGGATTTATTTGAGTCAATATAACTATACCCTTTATCTTCTTCAACATTTTAGAATGGTTTATTATAAGTCAAGTCCTTCTCCTTTTTAGTTTGGAGTAACTCTCACTTCCACATGTACTACTCCACTTTGTGATCCTACATTGTATAGTTAGATGGTTGTGAGTCTTATGTATTTAACCCAAACCCAATTAAACATTTAATTTGTATTTGGGATTGTATCTAGGTTTTTACATGAGCCTCATGATAGTTAATGGTAGGACACCAAGAGGTTTTATTATAATTTTGAGGCACTACTTATTTTGGATTACACTATACTAGTGGTTCTATTTAATTAGTTGGGTATAGTGATTTAGATTAGTTAGGTTCTCTTGATGAAATGCATTCCACTTCTTACTACATATATTATCTTGGTTTTTCAAATATTACTTGGTTGTGCAAGAAATAACATTATATTTCACTTTTATATATAGAGGATAAGTATAGGGTAGTAATTAGATCAAGTTAGTAGATCCTTTGGCTTCATCAATTATTGACAGAGTCTGGCTTCATGCAAGATTCACCAATTTTACTTTAGGGTTATAACCAAAGTGAAATTCACATATATCACAACCTATTTGAACATAAAAAAACCAAGCAAATTTATGCACATCATTTATCAACACATTCAAGATGGATTTCTTATCTTGGAGTACATTTTGATTCAGTAACAAGTTGCAAACATCTTCATGATGCCTTTTATATCACCTCAATTCCTTGAGTTATGTGGCATGATTAGGGATTTAAAATTTGTCCTTGTAGGTGTTTGTGAGGGCATATTCCTTATTCATTTCATGGATTCATATTATACATGAGTGCCTTATCAGCCCTAGTTTCCAGGACTCATACTGTGGATATGCCACTATTTCATTTTTGGCTATTGCTATCCTATAGCTTCACTTGAGGGGGGTGTTAAAGTATGTATTTCTCATGTTTATAGTATATTAGATAGATATTTATTCCTTTTGTGATTTAATCCTATGTGGGGATTTATCTCACATTGTTTAGTTAGTCTGGTTCTTTGTTTTGCTTTGCGTACTTATGCAAGGGCTTTCCTTTATACTAACATCTCATTTATGAATAACATTTGACTTGTGTTGTTTTACAATCATTTTTCTATAGATTCCTTGTGTGATGTTTTTGTTGTTAATACTTGATAATCTTGGGTTGAAATGTTTCTTCACCATTCCTAACCAAAAAAAATGATTTACCTTCGTAAATGTTGAATATAGGTAAGGTAAAGTAATTATCATCCAATAGAATGCTATGAACTTATCTTTATCTAACAACACATTCTAGCTGGAGATATATAATATTGAAGTATTATTTATTATAACCTTTATCCAAGGGTTCCTTGTTAATAATATTGACAACTTACTCAAATAGAGGAACTATATTCATCACCTATGGACCACTCTTAATTTGAACTTAATAACACCTCTAAAATTACATCTAGAAATAGAACCCTCAATTTATGTGAGATCTTCTTGAGATTAGATCAATCACCATAAATATAGCTATGACCTAAATAAGATCATAGGGTTGGGAATCATCATAACTCAAAAATATCATTTAAACATAATGACAAAGTTATTTCATAATCTTAGCATGAATATATTACTAGTAATGGAAAAATAGGGTTTGCACTAAATTACTAATAAATATAGTAGTATTTTTAACCCAATTATGGATATAGTATCTACATACATACTTAGATATAGACACAAGATTACATATCTTGTTACATAAGAATTAAGGTGTAAAACCACTCTTAACAAGTCAATCCAATTCATTCTATAATTAAGAAGGGGATTAAAATCATTAGCATGTTCTTAGTAGTTTAATTCTCTTTCATTATACATTTACTTATAATATAGGGTGAAACTAGAAAATATAATTTACAAGATAAGTTTAGATATAAATTAACCACTATATTTTGGAAGATTTATCTTTCTTCATTAAGGATTAATGAACTAACAAACTTTCAACAATCATTTTTAGAGTAACATAATTCCTCTAAGAGTTAACATATGATGAAAATGAGTACAAAGTTTAAAGTATATTCATCATTAAAAATATTAATCTATTTACCAAGGATAAAGAATCTCTATTAGCTAAATATTTGGATCTTAAAACTTTCTAGTTCACTACTATTCTAGGATTGATTTAATAAATATCCTAACCAAAAATTAAATTCAACATTAGAGATCATATTAAAACTTAGGTTCAAACTCATCAAGGTTTACATAGTATTAATAAATTATCATTATATTGGTCTTGAGTAAGTAGTTACATAGTACATAATAGAGTTAATCTTATAAGTTTACATCTAAAATTAAGTCAAAATTAATGTCTCAATACTAAACCTAAAATTGACACATCATTAAACCAACCAATAAATTCCTCCTTTCAATTATAATGATGGAAAAATTAATCTTTTATAGTCCAATAACTTCATTTAGAGAGATGATAACAACTTTATTTCTCTTAACTAGGTCTAAGAGACAATTTTTAACTTGTAGTAGTCAATTCAAGCAATAGTCTAGTTTTATTATCAATAATAAATGCTATATAAGTTCACTATAATTTTTATGTATCTTGATATGGGGGTTAAATTAATATTATTCATTATATAAGTTAGAAATGATTTTTTGGAATATTCAATCAATATGAAATTATTAAAAACACAAACCATATATAAGGAATTGAACACTAAATATTGAGGGAACTAAGCCAAAAGGCATGGTTTAGCCTAATTATTAGCATAGTATTATTTCACTCACATAATATGAAACAATTCATGAAATATTACATTTTATATTAAGTCATAATCAATAGCATAGTAACCCTCAAAAGGCAAGATTTAAAAAAAAAACTATAGCAAAGCCAAAGTGTTTTCAAGTCATCTTTAAAATATAGCAAAGGCAAGGTATTTTTAGTTCATTATTATAAAATAGATTAATAGAAATCAAATAAAATTTTAATAATGAAAAAAAATCCTCTAAACTCAATAAATAACTATGTTTATTAGCTTGATTATAAAATACCATTAAAACACTTAATCAATAAGGAACAACTATGTTTATTGGCCTGATTTTCAATTTTGGGCTTGCAAGACGAAAGAAATTTATATAGTTTTAACCCAATGAGAATACCATATAAAACATATAAATAAGTCAAAAGTAAAATTAATCTACAATAAAATCCACAAATAAATTTCTAACACCTAAAATCCTTTATAAAATTATTTTCAAAACAATAGGGTATAATACTTTTCTTGGTCTAGGGAAGGGGACTAAAGCTCTATAATCACATAGCTACCAACAAGAATAATAAAATATTATTCTTTCCCTTTCCACCTCACCTACCTATCCAACTATGAACTTATACAACAACTGCATTTAAGCCACCAAACAAATTAAATACACATCAGTTTAAATTTTATTTTTTGGGAGATATTTAGTATTTTGGTGGGAAACAAGGAAGTAGGTCAAAAAATTAGAAATAAGTAGAGGAAATTTGGAAAAAAAGACAAAAAAAGAGAAATAGATAGAGAATATTGATGTAGTAATAGTCAGAGAGAGTAGCAACCTATAAAAAAATCATAGTAGTAGTAAACATTGAGTATAGTGTAGAAGTAGGAATATGCAGTACATAAAAAATAGAGAATAAAAATAAGGGGAGGAATATAATTATAAAAACACATAGAATAAAATATAATACAACAAGAAACTGAAAAATAAAAAAGAAGAGGATAATTTTTTCTAAGCTTTTTGAATAGCTCTAGCTATACAAGTTTATGCATTGTAAATAAGTTGTAATAGATTTTTAGGTGAATTTAATATATGTAAATTCTATGTTTTATTGATAGAAATGTATGTTCCTAATTTTCTCTATTTTTATCTTGTTATAAGTGTAATTTTCTACCCAAATAAGTGCCTACAAAATTAGTCCAAACTTCACCATTTTTTGTGTTTATGTTGTTTATTTGATCCCCTAGGCCTTCATTTTATTTTTATGGCAATAAATAGTATTAGATCCCTTAGGTTATAATCCCATTTAGACATGATTGTAGGTAGTTTTGGTTCATGGCAGTAACCCCCTACGTTTGACAGAAATAACTATGATGTGTGGAGCATCAAAATGAAGACCAAATTCAGTGCTGAAGAGCTATGGGTGTTAGTTAAAGGTGGAATAATGAGGTTTCAGACCTAGAAGAATTTAATGAATTAATCCAAAAATAAAATAATATATTGAAAGAGAATAAGAGAAAGGATTCCAATGCACTATCAACAATGGTCCATTTTAAACAAGTATGGGATATTCTTCAAAATGCCTATCGATGGAGTGAAAAGGTGAATATTTTCAAGTTGAATTTATTAATAAGGTATTTTAGACCCTATGAATGAAGGATAATGAGTCTATTAATTACTTCTTCATAATTATAATGAATATTATCAATTAGATGAAGACATGTGGTGATACCCTTGAAGATTATATGATCATAGATAAGGTGTTGAGGATCCTTATAATTATGTTTGACCCTACAGTGTTGATATTGAATATTCAAAATATTTTAGGTAAATTAAAATAGATGATCTAATGGGTTCCTTTCATACCCATAAACAAAGGATGAATAGGTCAACCACCTCCTCCCATGAACTAGCATTCAAGACCAATATGAATGTGAGAAGAAGGGGGAGAGGATAAAAATATATTAAAAAGAAGAACTTACAATAGTCAATAATGTAAAATGCGTATCCATCAAGAGTCACATGGTAGAGGAAGAGGAAGGAGCATCAACACTTCTAAATGAGGATCTACATGAAAGGTATGATAAGTCTAACATATAATGCTATTATTGCAAAAGGTATAGACACTATGTTAGATAGTGTAGAAATATGGAGTATGATATAAATATGAATAATTTAAACTTATCTAAAACATGAGAGGTTTAACCTAATAGTAATAATAAAGTTATAAACCTATTCATAACATGCAACCTTATGGAGTAAAGTACTGAAGAGACATGGTACTTGGATATTAGTTGTAATAACCACATGAGTGCAAACAAAATGATGTTAAACCACATTGATGAGTCAATCAAATTAGATATAAAGATGGGAAATAATTAGAAGGTTATTATCATGGGAAAAGGCAATATATCTATTCACACTAAGCAAGGTGACAAAAGGCAAATTCAAGATGTTTACTATGTGCCCCTAGGGTTAAAGAATAACCTAATCAATAGTGGATAACTTGTCCAAAAGGGATATAAGATTATATTTAAAAATAGTGAATGAATAATATTTGATAGGAGTGGTTGAAATAGGTAGATTACAATAGTCAATGTGATAAGCAATTAGATGTTTTCATTCAAAATGCAAAGTGAGCTCATAAAAGCATTCAAAGCTATAGTAGATGACTCTACTCTTTAGAACCTAAGATATGGGAATTTGAGCTATAGAAGGGTGATCCTTATTCACAAGAAGAAAATGGTGAGAGGTATTCCCCTTAAATAATATGAAAATAAAGTATGGGAAGGATGCATATTGGGGAAACAACATAAGAGTGTATTTCCCATAGGTAAAGCATGGAAAGATAACATTCCTTTAGAGTTGATCCATTCAAACTTGTGTGTTCCAATGAAGACCCCATCCCTATCCATGAATGTATAAATCATGACATTCATATATTTTTTTATCTAGAAGATATGAGTGTATCTATTAAAGAATAAATTAGATGCATTTGAGACATTCAATAATTCAAGGCATGGTGGAGACACAAAGTGGCCAATACATCAAGATTTTGAGGACAGATAGAGGGGGAGAGTATATCTCTAATGAGTTCATGATTTTTTTAAAGGATCATGGGATAAAGAATAAATTTACAACCAAGTATACACCACAATAAAATGGTGTGGCTGAGAGGAAGAATAGGACCATCCAAGAGATGATAAGGAACATACTAAAGGTAAAGGGTTTCATTAATGAGTTTTGGGTTGAGGCTATAGAAATAGCCATAATATTTATCTAATGAATAGAATTAGGGATATGATCCCTCAAGATACATGGATCTATTAGAATCTAAGTGTTGAACACCTAAGAGTGTTTAGATGTGTTGCATATGCACACATGCCCAAGCAAAGAAAGATAAAATGGGATGAAAAAAGTGAGAAGTGTATTTTAATAGGGTATAATTACTAATTAAAGGATTAATGATTATAAAATATCATCACCAAAGAACTCATAATCAGTTAGGATGTTTAATTTATTGAGCATGAAGCTTGGGAGGAAAGATAAGAAGAAGAACAAGCATAAACAAGGTCTAGTGGATACTTTATTGAAACTAAAATAGTAGGTGGTAGATACCCATACACCAAGTTAGATCCCTATTTCATAAAGGGCTGATTCATATAGTGGAAAAATCCATCAAGGAGGTTAAGGAGTTTTTCATGAGTCAACATCATCCTCCTCCAACTCAAGTCAATGCCTAGCAAGGATAAAAACCTTTTAAGAAGTCTATGGGTAGTCAAGGTATGAGAAAAATGAAGATGAAACTATGAATTATGATATATTTTTATTAAATGTTCTATCTAGTTCAAATAAGTAATTAAAGAAAGTAAGTAGTGTGAGGCAATGGATAAATAAATGTGTGCAATAGAGAAAAATCAGACTTGAAAGTTAGTTGACCTAATAAAACAATAAAATGTCATAAGAGTCAAGTGGGTGTATAAGACATAAACCACTCTTGAAGGTAAGATACAGAGGCATAAGGAAAGACTAGAGGTGAAGTGCTATAAGAAAAGGCTAGAAAATTTTTTCACACATATAATGAAATGTTTACAAACATAGCAAAGATAGAAATAATAAGGACAATCATAGCCATTACTTATCAACATAAATAAAAGGTACATCAAATGGATGTCAAGTCAACCTTCTTGAATGGAGTGATAGAATAAGAGGAGTATGTGGGATAACCACCTAGATATGAGATTCTAAATCATGATAACAATGTGTATAGGTTGAAAAAGGCATTGTATGGTCTCAATTAAGCCCCAAGAGCATGGTACAAACTATATAGACTCATAATTATTGAGTAATGACTTTAAAAAAAGTGCTAGTGAGCCCACACTCTACATACAAGTGAGCAAAGGTGATAATTTAATTATAATTTTGTGTGTGGATGATCTAATAATCACTAGAAATCAAAATTAGCGAATAGAAGAGTTCAAAACAACCATGAAGGAGCTTGAAATGATTTATTTAGGCTTATTGAATTCATTTATTGGGATATAAATCAAGAAAATGGAAGAATACATATTCATATGAAAATATAAGTATGTAAAGGAGATTTTGGAGAGGTTTAGGATGATGGAAATCAAGCCATTATCTACACTAGTTGAGACAAGATTAAAGTTGTGCAAGGAGGATTTTAGCAACAATATAGACCCCACATAGTATAAGAACTTAGTGGGAAGATTAATGTATTTGACTATTGTTGATGTTTAAAATTGCGCTTGATTCTAATCAACAACAATGGGAAGTTTCAAGATGTGGGGCTTGCATCTCAAAATAACCTCCAGATTTTAGAGAAGCTAGTCTCTTATTTATATCAAGTGTGGGGGGAAAAAGGATAGGAATTTAAATATAAATGCAAATGCAAGAAATGAAATCTAACTATGGCAATGTGCCTGAGTGTAATTTTGATCCTTAATCCTAAGCATAGTGAAACTGTATGTAAGATTCAATTACATTAAAGAGTAGGTGAGGCATGATCAATGTAACAGATAGAAATAATAGAAATAGAGGCCCATAGCTTAGACTACTTTCATAATGATACAAGAAACATCAACAAAGGCACATAACTCTCTCTTCTCATTAAATTTTCATCCATATAAAAGGCACAAAAACATGCATAGTTACATAAACTTTACAACTTAATAAAATAGAACAAAGGCAAATGATGTTCCTAATCACAACTCTAACAAGTCCAATAATTTTCTTAGAAAATTCTCTCCCTTTTTGTGATCCTCCCTACACTCCTCTTTATAGCCTCGGATTTCTCATTCCATCACCTCCTTTCCCGCACAATTCTATCCTGCCTTTATCTCACAGGGGACAAACAGATGGTGCTTTCAATGTTTGTTAGCCCCAAAAATATACACGATGAACTACTCCATCTACTGGAAATAACTTCTGCTGAGTTTCCCTCCAGATTGATCGTGTGTTCCTAAAACTATGGCCTAAACTAAAAGCTAACTGAGCTGAAAGTGTCTATACAGGACCCTCTATTTTGTTGAAATGGAAGAGGACACTTAGTCAATTTCCCAAAAATCTTCTTATTTCTTAGGAGATACTAGAGGATGACACTTGGTGCTTTTCACTTGATTTATCAAAGACATGTGGCACTTTTCATTTTTTTCTATATCTTGCTCAAGAACACTCCGCCTTTGACACCTATCGCAATCTGCTTCTTTGATACTTAGCAATTTCATCAAAATAAGACTCACTGCATTCCTTGCCTGAGCAACCTCTAAAAAGGGGAAGGATGTACATGGCAATCTCCACTTTCTCTTTAGCTATGCTTGTAGAAATATTTGGGATGCATGTTAGGCTCTAATGGATGGTGACACTTGACAGCTTCTCCAGTCCTTTGAAATAAAACTTGGGACCCACCATAATCTTTATTCAGTAATGAAACTCGAATATGATCTCTCAGATGTTGACACATGGAATATTTCATGGCTTCTAGGAAGATACATGGCATCTTCTGCTACTCTTGCTAAGGGTATGTGGCAGCTTCTGCTTCTCCTAGGAATGGAGTAGAAAATGGCTCAAGAAGCGACACTTGGAAGCCTCCGCTTGTCTTCAACACTTAAACAAAATTGAAATAATGCCTTATTGCCTTTTGAAAGGGGCTTGACCCCTTTGGTTTTTAGGACACTCCTTTGAACCAATCATTAAACCAATATTAGTTCAAGGGTTCAATGGTTCAACGGTTCAACACTGCACGTTGTTTACACATAACCCAAGATCTTGAACCAAAATTTTGAACTGAGGCATTGAACCACCCTATTGAACTAAGGCATTAAACCGACTATCTCTTGAATTCTAACATGTGGTGACTTCCACATTATTTTGGAAAAGTAGTCTAGAGCCTTTTGTGATTACCACTTAGTGCTTTCTGCCTGATCCTGATACTTAGCTTGTTGAAACCTTTTGCTAAAAAATAGATGAAATGTGGGTGCCAAAAAGGAACACAGATGCTAACACATGGTGTGTTCCACTGAGTTGTTATTGGATACGTGGCATGTTCTGTGACCCTCTTTAAAGTTATGAAATGTGCCTCAAATGGTGCCACTTGGCTGGTTTCGTATCTCAAAAAGTGACACTTGGCAGCTTCCACTCGAACTCAACACTTGGGCAAAAATGAAACAAAAGAACAAAAAGGGAAAAAGAAACCATGTTCAGACAATGCCACTTGGTAGCTTTCACTGATCTTTGACACTTAGATAGAAAATGAATCAAATGAATCAAGCCCATGCTTTGTTTCAAAATTTTGCCATCATGACCAAGGTATGCGGGAATAAAATCTACAGTGCGTAACTGATAATCAGAATGCAATGTAGAGTAAAATGTTTACTCTAAATTTACTGGTGACCCCCAGGACTTTTGACCCTACTCAAAAAGAAACATAACTCCTGTTCTTTCAAAATTGCAAAATTCATAGCTTCAAAAGTGTTGTCTAGTAGGTGGACCATTCATGGTCAGATAACCCTTACTTGTTCTGTAAGTCATTGAAGGCTAAATCAAGGTGAATAATATCCTTGTGAAATTTTTTTTGCAAAATCTAAATTGTAGCCTTCAACTTGAATGCGAGTTGGGAAATAGGAACCAGAAATGCTTCCACTTTCAAGACTGAAGAATCATCCCGTAAGTTCTAAAAAATTGTTTGATCATTCTATTTGGCCAGAAGTAATGGTTCATTTGATCAACCATTAGCACCATGATATCATCAAGAAATGGAGAAGGAAGGCCCAAACTGACTAGATATTTGATATGCTACTTCATCTCACTGATGCCTTCTTTCATGATGTCGAGGAGCTCTCTGTAATTATTGGCTACAGAGTTGCAACTGAGGACCTCATTGACTCTCTTTGATGCAACCATTCTGTTAGTGATTCATGTGGCTACTAATGTTACATCCATTGCATCATATAGCTTCTACAACAATGTTTGAGAGTCTGTGACTCTATCAGAGACTGTAGCCAGAGTGTTCTTCACTGAATCTTCCACCTTCTCACACAATTTTTGTGCATTATGCAGGAAGGTGAGAGAAGGCATAAGCTGGATAATCTTTGAGGAGATTCTTTTCTACATATATTCATAGAGCTCCTTTACTATTTTTATCACTCCGACACTCTTTAGCCTATTAGCCAGCTCAAGTGTCAGTTATGCCACTCTCTATTGCTCCACTTGGAATTGGGCTTGAAAAGCCACAATATTGTTTTGTTCACCCAGCAGCTTCTACTATAATTGAGTAACTTGTAGCTGATGTTCTTCATATTTTCCTTGCAACACTGCTTTCTCCCACCTAAGGGTCATCACTGTATCCTTTGCATGTGTTAGCTCTGCCTTTAAGGAATCATTTTGGGCCTGGACTACTTGGTGAATCTGAAGGGAAATAATATCTTGCAACTATTTATTCAGACGTGCTATTTCATTATCTTTCTTTTTGATTTATTCAGTCAAACTATTATAGTTTGCCTTTTCCTTGGTCAAATCAGCCTCCATCTTCTATAGCCTTCCTCACATTTTCAAGTAGTCTTCTATGACTATAGAAGTGGATTCAGTTAACAACTCAACTCTATCTTGGGGCCTGAAAAGGGACATGTTAATGGCCACTGCATCCATTGAGTAATCCTCAGGCTGCATCTGCTTAGCTAGCTTGATAACATTTGGTGACAAATGGGTCACCATCAATTGTTGCTGAATTGGGTCAAATTGTTACCACAGATGAGGTGTAGCCAGTGCCTTATTTTCCTTTGTCCTTTTTTTCTCTCTTCGAGCTTCCCTTGCCATCTGCACAACATTTTCTTAGGTTAGGAAGGTAGAAGGGGAGGCAATGTGCCCACCTATAAAAGGATGTCCCTGTGGCAGACCGTATTAAATAGCTAATTGTTGGCTATGGGCAATTTGAGGGAAAGGTTTCTTGGGAGCAGAAGGGGAGAAATAAGGTAATGTTAAGCCCTGAGGTGGCACTGATGGGATGAAGTGAGAAATGGGAGAGGTAGAAGTGATAGGGGAAGAAATAGGCTGAGAAGGAGAGGGAGGAGTAGTACTTACTTGAGGAGAAATTATAGTACCTTGTAATTGGCACTGTGAGGTTTTTGTCTCTTCCTCTAAAGCTAATTAAAACTGAACCCTCTTCCATTTTTTGGATGTCTCTTCTTCTGGCTGTATTTTTGCTCCTTTCAATGAGGCTTGTGACTCCTAGCTTGACCCGGCCCTAGCTTCCTCTCCTTCATCGGGTGTAGGCAAATTACCTATCTCTAGGCTAGATGCAGGGGAGAGATGACACTCATCCCATAGTTCTTCCCATCTTTCATCTATGTCTACATTCCCGAAAGAATGGGTTGTTTGACAAATTTATTGCCTATACTTCCAATAAGCCTCTATCTTCTCAGTATCCAAATCTTTATTCTTTAATGCTCTCCTTAAGCCAGAAGTCATTCTAACTTTAGGATCATACTCTCTCTACTTAACATATAATGTCTCCCATGGCCTATTCTGTGGAAGTGGTAAGTCTGTTAACTCAACATAAAATCCAGGATTGTCTTCCCTAGGATTTTTCTTGGTTTCCCAAAAAGGGCGACCTTCATGCACAATTCTAGTTACAACCCTATGAGTCCTTACCCAGGAGGCTATGAAATCATTTGGTCATAAACCCATTTGTCTTCTACTAGAAGGAAACCCAGAAAGGCTAGCTTTCTGAGCAACACAACTTCCACATCTCTAGTTTCCAAAACCATGCTTGTTGTCATCCATGAAAGATCATACATTTTTATTTTTCTCTTCCCAGAACCAAATTCATTATCAACTATGGATATTTATCTGGTGACCTCGAGGAATGCTATCCTAAGAGTCAAAACCTTTGGTAGCAATATTGGTTCTCCACAAAAACCATGGACTCTTATAATGGTATGGTGTGATCCAAAATAGAAATCACAAGGGATTGGGCAACTGACCAAAAAATTTGAAATACTGGGGAATAATCTATTCATAATTAGTTCAAGATTGAGATGACAAAGGGCAGGAGTGACAAATAATTCTTAGAACTCATATGGGTCACTAGTCTTTGACAAAAGTATGTCCATGCAGACATGATAATGGTCCTTTGGAGATGAGCCAATTGTTCTACCATCAAGAATGCAATTTGTTTCAAGAAGTCAAGCTGATACTCTTAGGTTTTGTTAATAGTTTTCAGCCTAAAAAGGATAGCCATTTATTCTGCATATGCTACCATATCATCTTTCATGCCAAAGATGAGAGCCATCATAGACAATGCATCTTGGCTAGCCTGTGTGAATTGAGCTCTTAGTGCAGGGAGTGTGGGTACCATAGTATCATGATCACCCATTTGTAACTCAAATCTCAAGAACCTTATTTGAGTGTTAATATTGGCCCATGTCCTTTACATCTTAGCCACAATGGGAAATGTGGTTGTACTGTCATGATATAGGGCTAACGTATCCCTAATAGCTTGTGGTGTGATTTGCACTATGAATAGGCCTTGTTGAATGGTTCCTAAAGGTGCATGGAGCTAGTCTACACATAATTTGACCAGGTCGGGCAATGAATGCATAGCTGGGACAATGAACTGAGCCAATTGTGAGGTCCATATCCTCATGGTGAATGTTTCAAATTGCCCTACTTTGACCCTTTGTAGACACCTTTGATGTGCCCCCTCTCTAAGATTTTTTCTACTGGCTTTCTAAAGAATTGGATCCATTATGCCATCTACATAATCCTTTATCTTCATTGAATGACTTACTGAGCTAGCTTTAGGAAACCTGGTCCTTGGATAGGCCTTCAATGGTTATGCGGTAGCTGAAGCATATGATTTACTTGTAAGAAACCTATCAAGGGATTCATACATCCCAGCTCCTTGCTGTGAAGATTGTGCCCCCTCCATCTTTGTATCTTCTATGTGGTAACTTGTATGAATCTTTGCAAAATAGAGACGCTTTCACTAAAGTAATTTTCTAAGCATAGAAATGCAAGTAGTAGGATATTTTTCATGCGGGTGTAAGAATGTTTGAGAACTTGTAAACTTTAACTCTTGCTAAGAGCAATTTATTTACCTATCAAGTCTCAAAATGGCATTAAAATTGGATAACCGTTAGCAAATCCTACTCAATCTTCCTAGGACAATGAGATAAACATGTTATGCAAGTGGCAGCACAAGGTACATTGGAGATTTCTAAAGATTTGGGGAAACATTCAATGTGTCAAGGATTTGAATAATTTGAAAAATTTCTAAACTATCGACAATGTGTTCAAAGAACACTTATTTAAAAGAAAAGTGGGAAAACAACAACGGGAAAACAAAGCAAGAAAATAGAAAAAATTGGAAAGGGAAAATACCTATCTACATTAATGAAGCATCTTTATCTCCCTCCTGGATCAAAAGTAGAATTTCTAAATTTTCTCTCACTACAAGCCAGCTTATGTTGCCCTATAAGTGATTGAATTGGGTATGGCTTTGGTGAATTGCCTTTGGTGTATGCCTCATTGATTTTCCTATATTCAAGTGAGTCTGAGTCAAACATGCTTTCAACATATATAGAATCTTCTTGTTCTTGGAAGCTCATCAAATATCTGCTCTTGATATTGGCATGTCTTACAAGGAAATCAATTAATGAGTTAATTCCTTCTACTTCAAACTCTAGTTCTACTACATGACCATCCTCCTTAATAACTTCAAAATTACCAATATTTTGAAAGGAAAATTCTTAAAGTTTGCAATAATTTTGTGCATGTAATTGAGGCTCAATGTCATTCTGCTTATCTGTAACTGATTCACAACTATCTTTAAAAAGATATAACTAGACTCAATAATTTCAAGTAAATCATTTAAATCATGGTCCAAGAATCATCCATGCTCTTCCTCATCATCTTGCAAAGTAAGAAGAAAGTTAGAGATTATTTCTTCTTTATCAAGGGTCAAAATATATGCCTGTGATTTCTCACTAGGAATCTAAAGTTCATAAGGGACCTGAGGATTAATAGAAGAGGTATCTTTTGAGTTTTCTTCCTCCAGAACATTTGGAATTCTATGATCCTCATCAAGTATAATGTAAGTTCCCAGACCAATGGAGTCATAATTTCCAAATGGGTCACTTTGCATCATAGCTAATAAATGATCATTTTCTTCTTCTTGATTATACCCAGTCCATTCACCTAGCTCTTCGACAAAGACCTTCTCTTCTTTATTCATCATGGCATGGGTTGCCTCTAACTTTGTAGTGGGCTCATTAGTGATGTGATCTTTATGTAATGGTTTAGACAATATCTTCATCTTTGAACCGTATTGGGTTCTTAAAATGAGATGAGACCAATCAAGGGACATATATCCCCCTATTTTGGCTATAAAGTCTCTTGACAAACATAAGCCAAAAATAGGACGTATGTCTATCACTACTATATCTTGATTTACAATTATATTTGGAGAAGCATATAATTGTAATTGGAGTTTTTTGATTCTCCCTGTGGTTTGTACTATTTTGCCATATAGCTGCATAACTCCTTATATAAGGGGTTCATATTTTATTTTCAAAGCATCAACTATTTGCTTGGGCATCACTATAGTACTAGCTCCTGAATCTATCAATGCATTATGCAAGAGTTTCTTTCCAATTATTAGAGTCAAATAGAAAGGCTCTGGTTTGGATTTACTTACTTATGCTACATAATTCACAAAGGCTATTATCTTCAGAGGAACTGTATCTTTGAGCTTTTCTTTTTTAGCAGGTCCTTCTTTGGTAATAATACCTTTAGGCACTGCTTGGCCTTGCAGAGCTTCTTGTAGTAGTGTCTTTTGTTCAGGAATAGCCAATATATCCCATATTGATACTTGTGCTAGAGTCTTCTTCAATTGATCCACTACATTTATCGGTCCCAAAGACTAAGTTCTTTGAACATAAGGATATCTTGTTTTTTCTTGAATTTGGTCAGGAGTCCCTTGATTTTACACTGGCTGAGGCACTTCTTGTCTATCAGTAGTGTTTCTTTGTCCTTGAAATGGAGGATTATTCGTGACTTGACCATTTACAATCTTAGGCTGTTCCACCATTTTCCTCTTTGATCTAGTGTAATAATCAGATTGCACCACTGGTCTTTGGGAGGTAGATGCTTCATTCAAGAAAATTGATTCTTCATCTTCAACCCATGAGAACAAAGCATGTTCTAGGGATATTTCTTCCTCTTGTTGCAAGGAAATTCCTTGCATTTGATCCACTAGGACTGGATTCTACATACCAGGAGACTAGTAGGCTTGATTATCACTGGAACTTATGAACTGACCATCTAATCTTATTTACTCTACTACCTTTTGTTGTAGATTACCCATAGGACAATCTCTAGGTGTATTAGCATTATTGCAAGGGAAACACTAGGCATTAGTATTTTGCATGTAGTTATTTTTTCCTAGAATAATATCCCTATTTGAATTGGGAGGGATAGTCTATGAGGGTGTGGGGACTACAACCAATTGGTTTGTTGGCTGATGATTAGTTTGTCTTGGAGGGCCCTGATATTAGTTTGGCTGAGATGAAAATCTATTTCCTTGATAGCCTTGATATGGAGGCTTAGAGAAAGTATTATGCTATCTTTTTATATTGATCAACTCATTAGAAAATGTCCTTAGGATATTCTTGATATCATCCATCTCAGAGAGCAGGGATAGGTTATTTCATAGATGGTTGAGGGTAAGTGTACATAGACATAGGTGGGCTTACAGATTTAGGAACTTCTTGAGGTAATGGCAAGGAAATTTTTGGGAACATGGGCATGGGAGGCCTTAGAGGTAACTTTCTAGCATCTATTAAATGATTCTCAGCTCTGATCGCATATTCACAAGCCTCTAGCAAAGTGTGTCCTCTAAGTGACTGAATCATAATAGATATATCTGAATTTAAAGCCTTAAGATAAAATACTATGGCCATACCTGGTAATGGTCTAGCTATAACAGGGATTTTATCCCAAGTCTTTTGAAATCTGGAATTGAAATCAGTCATAGCTTCTTGTGGTCCCCTTTGAATGGTAATTAACATTTGTAACAAAGAAGACTTATGCCCCTTCTCTATAAATATTTCAAAGAATAGATCTCTGAGCTGATCCCATGTAGATATGGTATTTGGGGTCAAAGACCGATACCATTCTAGAGCCTTCCCTTTAAAATAAGCTACTAATAATCTTATGGCCACATTTTGTTGTGTGACATGTATAGCACAAACATTTGATACATCTTGAAGATGTTCCCCAGGTGTTTTAAAGTCTTGCCCACTGAATTTGGGTAGAGCTTTTAAGGCATTCACTAGGATAAGATCCCAAATGGTTGGTGGTGTTGGGAGGATTAAGGGACTACCAGTGTTTCAGCTTGCATTATTTCTTGGGGGTATAGGGGCTCCCATATTTTCTCTTGGTATTGGTACAAACTAGTTAGATCTTCTTCTTGGACTTGTTACCAAAGGTGGCAAAAGAATACCTGGATTTGTAGTAGATTGTGATCTGGTTACTGGTCCATAGCTCTGACTCCTTATAACTCTCTGGTTCATATGGTCTTGAAAGAAACTTCAAGACTGGTCCCACCAGGCATGCCAAAAATTGTGCTTGATTCTAGTCAACAACAATGGGAAGTTTCAAGATGTGGGGCTTGCATCTTGAAACAACCTCCAAATTTTAGAGAAGCTGGTCTCTTCTTTATATCAAGTGTGGGGGGAAAAAGAATAGGAATTTAAACAAAAATGCAAATGCAAAAAATGAAATCTAACTATGGCGATGCACCTGAGTGTAATTTTGATCCTTAATCCTAAGCACATTTAAACTATATGTAAGATTCAATTACATTAAAGAGCAGGTGAGGCATGATCAATGTAATAGATAGAAATAATAGAAACAAAGGCCCATAACTTAGACTACTTTCGTAATGATACAAGAAACATCAACAAAGGCACAAAACTCTCTCTTCTCATTAAATTTTCATCCATATAAAAGGCACAAAAACATGCATAGTTACATAAACTTTACAACTTAAGAAAATAGAACAAAGGCAAATGATGTTCCTAATCACAACTCTAGCAAGTCTAATAATTTTCTCAAAAAATTCTCCCTTTTTTTGATCCTCCCTGCACTCCTCTTTATAGCCTCAAATTTCTCATTCCATCACCTCCTTTCTTGTGTAATTCCATTCTACCTTTATCTCATAGGGGACAAACAGACAGTGCTTTCAATGTTTGTTAGCCCCAAAAATCTACCCAATGAACTACTCCATCTATTGGAAATAACTCCTACTGAGTTTCCCTCTAGATTGATCACATATTCCCAAAATTATGGCCCAAACTAAACTCTAATTGAGCTGAAAGTGTCTATATAGGACCCTCTGTTCTATTGAAATAGAAGAGGACACTTTGTTAATTTCCCAAAAATCTTCTTATTTCTTACGAGATATCGGAGGATGACACTTGGTGCTTTATGCCTGATTTATCAAAGACACATGGCACTTTCTGCTTTCCCTATATCTTACTCAGGAACGCTCTACCTTTGACACCTGTCGCAATCTGCTTCTTTGATACTTAGCAATTTCATCAAAATAAGACTCACTGCATTCCTTGCCTGAGTAACCTCTAAAAGGTGGAAGGATGTATGTGGAAATCTCCACTTGCTCTTTAGCTATGCTTGTAGAAATATTTGGGATGCATGTTAGGCTCTGATGAATGGTGACACTTGCTGGCTTCTACAGTCCTTTGAAATAAAACCTGGGACCCACCATAATCTTTATTCAGTAATGAAACTCGAGATGATCTCTCAGATGTTGACACATGGAGGCTTTCCTAGCTTCTGGGAAGATATGTGGCATCTTGCACTACTCTTGCTAAGGGTATGTGGCAGCTTTTGCTTCTCCTAGGAATGGAGTAGAAAGGGGCTCAGGAAGTGACACTTGGTGGCCTCCGCTTGTCTTCAGCACTTAAACAAAATTGAAACAATGCCATACTACCTTCCAAAAGGGGCTTGACCCCTTTGGTTTTTGGGACACTCCTTTGAATCTCCCATTGAATGAAAATTAGTTCAAGGGTTCAACAATTTAACACTGTGCATTATTTACACATAACCCGAGATCTTGAACCAAAATATTGAACCGAGGCATTGAACCACCCTATTGAACTAAGGCATTGAACCGACTGTCTCGTAGATGTTGACACATGGTGACTTATACATTCTTCTGGAAAAGTAGTCCAGAGCCTTCCGTGATTGCCACTTGGCACTTTCCACCTGATCCTAATACTTAGCTTGTTGAAACCATTTCCCAAAAAATATATGAAATGCAGGTGCCGAAAAGGAATGTGGATGCCAACACATGGTGCATTTCGATGAGTTGTTATTGGATATGTGGCACATTTCATGACCCTCTTGAAAGTTATGAAAGGTGCCTTGGATGATGCCACTTGGCTAGTTCTGTATCTCGAAAAGTGACACTTGGTAGCTTCTACTTGAATTCAACACTTGGGAAAAAATGAAACAAAAGAACAAAAAGGGAAAAAGAAACCATGTTCAGACAATGCCACTTGGTAGCTTCCACTACTCTTTGACACTTAGATGGAAAATGAATCAAATGAATCAAGCCCATGCTCTGTTTCAAAATTTTTCCATCATGACCAAGGTATGCGGGAACAAAATCTGTAGTGCGTAACTGACAATTAGAATGCAATGTAGAGTAAAATTTTTACTCTACAACTGTAACTAGGTTGAACATCATGTATGCAATCAAATTCATATCTAGATTCATGAATATACCAAAAAATACACATTGACAAGTGGGCAAGAGGATATTGAGGTGCATGAATGAAACAAGAGATTATGGAGTTTTGTATGAAGTAATAGATGAGTTTTAAATAGTAGGTTACATGAATAATGATTGGGTCAATAGTCTTGATGAATGAAAGAACACTTCAGGGTATGCATTTCATCTTGGGTCAGGAGTCATATCTTCACCTTCAATGAAACAACATATAGTTTCACTTTCTACAACTAAAATAGAGTACATAACAACCAATATAGCAACATGCCAAACTATATGGTTAAGAATAATAATTTCATATTTTCATGAGGATTAGAAAGGATATTCTATGGTATATTTTGATAATATATCCTCTATATCATTGTCAAATAACCCCATATTTCATGGTAGGAGCAAGCACATTGCAATCAGGTATCACTTCATCCAAGAGTTAGCTGAAATTCATGTGATAGAGCTTAGTTTTTACAAATTAGATTATTATCTAGTTGATATTTTTATTAAGTCATTTTCAAAATACATTTTCATGCACTTAAGAGGAAGGTTAGGGGTCATTAATTTAGTAACATTGGGATTACAAGGTTTTATGTTAGCTCTAGACTCCTATAATCTAGCTGTGTACTCTTATAGTTTAACTCTAAACTCCTAAAATTTAGCTTTGGACTCTTATAGTCTAGATATGGTATAACTATAGACTCCTATAGGCTATTTCTAGACTCCTACAAGTTAGCTCTAGTCTCCAACAGGCTAGCTCTTGACTCCTACAGGCTAATTTTAAACTCCTATAGGCCAGTTCTAGACTCATTCAAGGGACTTAAACAATAGAGATACAAAATCCAATAAATTATCTATATACATTGATATTCTAGCAATGGAATCTAATATGGTAAGTAAAAACTTCAACAATCTAGTTATGGACTTCAACGGTCAAGTTATAAACTTTAATAATGAAGCTTTGGACATGTAAAGAATTATTTCAAATGGATATAGGCATGTAAAGAAAAGTTATAAGGATGTTTTAAGGGCTGATAAAATTTCAAGTGAACATGTTAGTAAGGTCAATAATAATAATTATTGTTAAAATATAATTCTTTCCCTATCCTCCTCACCTACCTAGCCAACTCTAGACTTCTACAACAAGGGTATTTAAGCCACCAAACAAATGAAATGCATAGTAGTTTAAATTTGAATTTTGGGGGGAAACAAGGAAGTAGGTGGAAAATTCATAAGGTATTAGATACAAAAGGAATAAAAAATACAATAAAAAGAGAAATGTGCATAGAATATTGACGTAGCAACAGTTAGAGAGTAGTAGCCTATAAAAAAAGCCCAGTAGTAGTAGATATTGAGTTTAACACAATAACAGGACTGTGCATCATATAATATAAATAGAAGAATAATAAGGGGAATAATAGAAGTAGAAAAAAAAAGAATAAAATATAATGGATCAACAAGCTACAAAATAACAAATAAGAAGAGGACAGATTTTTTATGAGTTTTATGAACATTTGTAGCTATACAAGTTTATGCATTGTAAACAAGTTTTAATATAGTTTTAGGTGAATTTAATATATTCAATTTCTATATTTTATTACTAAAAATATGACCCCTTATTTTATCTATTTTATTTTTCTATAAGTTCATTTTTCTGCACATATTCTTGCATAAAGAATGAGTCCATAACTTCACCATTTGTGTGTTTATGCTGCCTATTTGATCCCTTGCACTTGGATTTTATTTTTATCCCAAAAAATACCTCACTTATGTTTATTGGTACATGCCTATGATAGTACCATCCTCTCTCTAATATTGGTTTTTACCATTCTTTTAAGTATTTTTCCAAAATAAGTCTTTATTTTTACATTAAATTTCTAAATTGAATCAAGTTGAAAGCATAGTAGTGAAGGTAAAGCATACTAGTTGTAGGGTTTTTATTTGGGAATAATAGTGGTAATTATATGTCTATGTCTCTATTTAATTTTTTTTTCAAATGGGCTAATTTAAATATTAAGGTCCTCAGTTCAAAATACTATGTCTATTTGTCTCTGTCTCTATTTGAATATATTTTTCCCAAAGGGGTTAATTTAAATATGCAGGTCCATATTTCAAAATACTATGATATAATTTAAATATGTAGGTTCACATTTAAACTGATATGATTTAATTTAAATATTTAGGTCCACATTTCAAAATTAGTTATAATTAAAGTGCTATAGAACCATCCCGTAGTAAGAGTAATTTGATGGAAAGAGTGGTTATTGGACAACTATTGAATTCTCCTCTATGTTTTATAGGGTTTTTATTCCACCACTACTGTAGAACACAAACCAAGTAGATTTTATAATTACCAATTAAACAATATTCTATTAGTAGAACATAGGACACAAACCATGAAAATGCATGTGTCAAATAAAGTGATAAATATGAGCTTTTGGTTTAGCATGGTGTAATGACATTTACGATGAAGCAAAATATTGGAATCTTTTTTTTATGTTCCCATAATGACAAGAAAAATTTAAGATATAAGGAATAACCATTAAATTCACAATATAAATAGTACATCAATGATTAGGAAGTATATATTCTTTTAATGATCAACATTATGTCTTATAATCAAAGCTAATCGTGTGGTTAGGAAAACCTAGATTGAGTGTTTATTGATATCTTGATTAAATATGAGAGACATTCCTATGCTCAAAATAAAATGACCCTCTAATTTATAATCCATGTCTTTTCTTATAAATTATTGTTCTTCAATAGTGGTGAAAACATACCCTTTGTAAATATTTGTATTATGAAAAATGATACAATTTATAAATGTATAAGAAGTGTATATATCTTTCATGGACTGGATGCATATTGTAAAAATTTATAGTGAGTAAATATTTACCAAATTCCAACTTATCTATCATATAACTTATAATTTTTTATTTCAACATATCTATAATATAATTTGGTTTGGGATTTAAGTTATAAAATAACAACTATCTATTATTTAAGGCCACCATGTCTATCCATTCTACAGGGTAATGATTTATCCTATTCCCTTGTATGTGATAAATACATTGAAGACAAGGATTAACCAATATTTTCAAATAAACTGATTAAAAATGAGAGGACATTATAACTTGTGTAGCTCTTCCTCATATTGTGTTTAATTTCCTTGTATGTTTTCAATACCTTACAACTAGTCTAACACATCAAAAACTTAAAAAAGACATTAAGACTAGTCTAACACATCAAAAACTTAAAAAATACATTAAGAATTATATATCACAAGAATAGTAATTGGTCCTAACATTTAACAAACTTCAAATTCATTATACACTTATATGCAAACACATTGAATTACAATCATGTATAAACTAGTAGCATTTTTGGAATGTGAAGGGTGGTTTGAAATGTATGTAACATGTGGGAATTTAATGTGAAGGGTTTCATAAATAATTTTATGCTCAAAATTAAAGTTAAAAGCCTAAAATATGTCTTGATATATTTTTTTTGTAATTATTCCATGGTATATAACTTAGTAAAAACCCTTGTTAAGTAAAGGATTCATGTTGGTGAAGCTTAGTGGGGAATATAGACTTAGTTTAGTTAACATAAAAAAAATTATGGTACACTTGAGGAAAGAGAGGTATCTGTAATGATCCTTTCACAAATTGAAACCTAGAAACCTTTTCCCTTGAAAAGTATTAAAAAGGATAAATGAGAATTATTAATCAATTGATCTTCTTGAATATTTAGACATCAATCCCTTTTTTTATGTTGTTGATTTTCACCCATGTGAATACATGTTCAACGATGATGTAGAGTCTCAGGAGGTCAAAGATTGGACCAAATTGTTTCCTAAGAAAATGAACAAGTAGTTTGAGAGAGTTTTAGACACTAAAATTTATGCCATAATATCCCATACATATAAGTTGTATTTGGTTAAATTAATGAGCCTACAATATTCATACAACTCATGGATTAGTGAAATTGAACTCTTGAAATTTAGGGAAAAAAAGATTTTATAGTGACTTGAAACTACAAGGTTGAGAATTATTTGAGTCTTGGAGAAATATAATGTAACCAATTGACATTAGCTAGTCATCACAAAATTTATTATACAATGTTATCACACTAACACATTCTTATTCATGAATAGAAGATAAAGGTATAAAGTCTAAAATCTAGATAACATAATTAATGTTAGGTATTGAAAAATAAATAAAAATTAGAATTTAAAATTAATATTATAGTTTTTTGAAGAATGAATTTTTAATTAGGTATAGTTTGTGTGAAAATCAAAAAACTTGTCTACAAGGAATTGAAAAAGAGAGAGAGAGAAAAAAGGAATTAAATGTTTCTCATTTTATTTTGGTGACTACACTTGAGGGTTGTCTTATTATTTTCAATATCCAAAGTTGATTTAATTGTTTAAATGTTTAATATATGTGATTTATCAATAATATTTCTATTTATTTAATTTAATTTAAATAATGGGTTCCTCTATCTTGAATTTTAAAGTTGATTTTTTAATGAGTTTAACTCTATATTGTGTACAGTAAATTTTATAGACAATTTTCATGTATATCCTAGTAGTTGGAAAAGGGTTATCAAAGTATACCTTCCCAATATTCATCTTTAGGAATAGAATTTAGAGATTTGATAATTTCTTGTTGCTCATAGTGAGTATAATTTTTTGTGTTGGAAAATGGTTATCAAAGTATACCTTCCCAATATTCTTCTCTAGGAAGAGCATTTAGAGATTTGATAATTGCTTGTTGCTCAAAGTGAGTGTAATTTCTTGTGTCTTTTTTTTTAGGCAATTATTTTTTGGAAGGAATTTATTTAAATAAAAAATTCTGATAATCTCATAATAGTTGTATATGAGATATTATTTTGAAGTGATTTTCTAAAATTTTCTAAATATCTCGTAGAATGTGTTAAGTGGTAATTATCTACAAGAAAATGTGACCAAACTAATTTACATGTAGGAAATAATATGAATGGATATAGATTTTTATATGATGATTATAATTGAAAAAAACCCAATGGAGATATAAATGGGATTTATCATTAAGAATGATACTTTTTATAAAATAATAATGAGCTTGATATGCATTTTTTTGTATTACCAACAACCACTTTCAAGAGATTTTTCATACAAGACTCTCATTTAATATATATTAGGTCACATATTACAATAATTAATTGAAATTATGTTCAAGGGTATCACTATTATATAGTTATGTTTCAATATATATCATTCACATTTGGTTTTTTTTTTGTAATAATTATTAGAACATATGTATATCAAATTTTTGCTCCTCGAGTTTTAGTTTATGAGAATTTGTGTAATCAATTTAATATATATATCTAGAAAAAAGGCAATTCGAATAATGGATGAGAGTAAGGTTATGGCACCATAGGATATGGGAATTAATTCATATATCCCCCCACTATAACAAACAAAAAATAAAGAAGAAAAAAATGAAGAGTAAGAGATTTAAAGATTCTTTGCTGTATCTTACATCTTCAACTTGCCAAAAAAGAGAAAGAATGAATAATTTCAAATATGGAGATAAACATGTTCATATTTGGTTGACGAGATTTTCTAGATTGACATATATATATATATATATACATATATATATATATAAGAAAGAATGAATAATTTCAAATATGGAGATAAACATGTTCATATTTGGTTGACGAGATTTTCTAGATTGACATATATATATATATATATATATATATATATACATATATATATATATATATATACATACATATATATATATATATATATATATATACATACATATATATATATATATATATATATATACATATATATATATATATATACATATATATATATATATATATATATATATATATATATATATGTATATATATATGTCAATCTAGAAAATCTCGTCAACCAAATATGAACATATTTATCTCCATATTTGAAATTATTGAGATAAACATGTTCATATTTGGTTGACGAGATTTTCTAGATTGACATATATATATACATACATACATATATATATATATATATATATATATATATATATATATGGTGGTTGGGTTTGGTAAGATTGAGTGGATTTATTATGGAAAATAGTATTAAAAGTTGCAGTGAAGTGTTCTCTTTTACAAAACTTTAATAAATTTAAATTTATAAAATATAGTGGTCATCCATATTTTTTATAGCCTTGTGGATCAAAATTACCACAGGTTAACCTAAAATTTGTTTAGATATAATTGTAAAAGTACCACCTGAGATGACATTGCCAAATTATTTCATAGATAAAGGGAGATGAACCTGATTTTTTCCATTCAGAAAAATAAAAATAGTTGTAAAGGCTTCTTCATGTAGTCCTCTAGCTATAGAAATACATTGTAGGATATGGGTAAAAATAATTTAAAATGTAGTGTAGCGAAGTTGTGTTATGTTCCTTGTTGTAAAAGCCTTTTTCTTAACCTAATTCAACACATTCACATTGAAATGAATAATTTTTTAAGTGAAGAGCATTGGATCCATCACCTTGTGATAAGTAAATAGGAGATTCAAATTTAATATTTTGGAAGGCGGATCGGGGTGGAGTGCTTGCTTCCAAAATGGAATGGTCATGGATGGGAAGGGGTTAAACTCTAAGACCTATTACTCTTTGGCTCTAGTTGTCATGAAGGTTGTTTCTATAAATCCATTTTTAATATGGTGATGTAGGGCTATCCCTATTACCTATCCCATGCAATGAAATAGTATGAATTATAGAAATACTAAAAATGAAGAGTTAAATACATAAATACAATTAAATATAGTCAGTCATTTAATTTTTAAATCATTCAAGTTCTATTTCATCTTTGAAATTATTCTTAGCTAAACAAGAAGAAGCTCATAGGCTCCTTGGCTAGGAAGAAGTAATTGTGAGATAAAGTGGGAAAATAACCACTCAAATAGGCCTTAAAAAACTAGGTAGGACATGAGCCAAGTCCCCATCTTTGGTTTGATCATAATATTCATTTAAGTACATATAATATAGCTTTTTAAAATTCATATCTTTGTATATAGTAGTATATATTGTCATGTGGTAAAATAATATGCTATCATTATAGAGTAAATAGTGAAGTGCAAATTTCCATAATCCACACTCAGATTATAAAAATTGGTGAAAAACTCATGATATACACATGTGTGTATGTCATACACATGTTTTTTGGATAGGGTGAATATCTTCATTAGGATATGCTTATACAACATCCACCTTTCTACTCATAGTTCTTTTTTACACTATTTTATAGTTTAGACACTTTCCTTGATAGTATGATTGTCTCTATGTTTTGAAAAAAATGTAGTATCCCTAGTGTTTTTCAAAATCCAAAATTACTCAAAGGTAGATATTTTTTATGGTGTTAAAATTATCAAAGTATTTTAGTGTTTTGAGTAGTGGATTCATACCATTCATTCATATATCATCATTTTTTCATGACATGTTCACTATTGTTATATTATTTTTGGTGAAGAGCTAGAGTCTATTTTAAGGGATAAAACATCATATGGTTGGCATAAAAAATACCTTTAGAGTACATATTTGGATTCTTATAGGAAATTTATGAATTCTAAAATAATATCTTATGATTTTGAGTTAGTATGTAAAATTTATGGCTTTAATAAGTTATTGGACATTTATACCTTTTGAAACTACCTATTTAAATAGGTGGTAGTTTTCCAATTGTAGTAGTAGTGTTGTAAACTTCATTAGTGAATTTATAAATTCAATGGTGGTTTTAAACCTTTGATTAGTGTTTTCACAATCATTTCAACTATTTCATAGTAATTAAACTGGCAGTTGATCTCTTACATAATATAAAAGAATTTTAAGGAACATAAAGGTGTTTTGGCTTAAATATTTGACTCTTTAGCTTCTTGTTCAAGCTTAAGGGATATTGATGTGTATATAAAAAATGGTACAGTTTATAGAATTTGTTTAATTTAAATTCATTCATGAATTCATTTAAGGTCATTCACTTCCATTAAGTGTCCAAAATTATAAATGTTTTGAGATGTGAAATTAATGGAAGAGGAAACATAATGTGTGACTAGGAGCTTCATGAAGTGTAGAGAAGGGATTTTAGTGAAATTTAGATTTGAGTTGAAGAATATTCAAATGATATAACTAATTTCATTGTTATTTTTTGATAAAGAATCAAGTCATTAACTAGAGAGTTCATAGATCATTATGAGAATAGGATGCTTTTGAAGTTGGCATCTTGGTAATCCCAAGAAGGAAAAATATTGTTAATAAAAAACCATTGTGAAGATGAGGAAACATGGGTTCATTCTTGCTATATTTTTCTCATTTTAGTATATTCAAGGTATGTATTTGATAAAATTAATAAATAAATGTACATCCACATGATAGTATCTAGAGTGAATTTTAATAAGCAAAGTATAATGAAAGAAGCACACAGATCAATAAACTAGTACATAGGATTTACCATGGGAAAACCTCAAAGAGGTAAAAAAACCCACCAATGATGATTATCTAATTATTGAGAAACACTACACCCTAATACAACAACTCCTCATTTCTTCAATATCCTTCATAAAAACCTTTGTTCATGCATAATTCATGACAACAATTTTTTTCACATACTTACAATAGTGGTAAAACCCTATTTATAATGAAATGTGAATGTATTTTCTATTGTAAATATTGGGTCTAACCATCCTGAGAAAATTTTAAATTGTTCATAATAATAACCTAATATGATTTATTTTATCAATAAGTAATAATTAATTTATGTTTTATTATTTATTTACATGAGATTTTTAACTAGTGTTAATAAATAATAAATCATTATTATATAATTAATTTAAATATAATAAGGGTCTTATAATTTCACCAATTAGATGTTAAAAATTCTAACACTCCCCCTTAATTCTAAGTGGAGATAAATGACACAATCACCTTAGAAATGAATTATACTATGTACACAATTCAAGGATTTAAAAAACTTCATCATGCCAAACACCACATTTTGAAATAATTTTTTTAATAATATATAAACTACTTGAAATTAAGTTTAGGCTAGCATGATCATGAGACTACATCTGACAATTTTTCATGAATAATCATCTAAACATATTTGGAGATTTTTATAACATAAGGACCTCCATTACAAAGTATGATTTTAATGTATTTGGGTACAAAATTAAAACTTTCATATAAATTTTAATAAAATCAGATAACTTTCACAAAAAGTTTATAATGCTTTACATTGAGAAGAAGTATAGAGAAGAAGAAGACACACATGTCCATCAAGAAGTGGCATTATCATGTACACTCCCCCTCAATAGCAACTTTGAGAGGCCCAACATTTGATGAAACTAACAAAACTTGGTAGCACCAAGTTGTTTTGTAAATTTATCTACTACTTATTCATCGGTCGGATAGAATTATAGATAAATATCACCATTGAAGACTTTCTCTCAAATAAAATGCACATGAAATAAAATATGTTTAGTTATTTGGTGTTGTGCACCTACACAAAACTTAAACACATCCATGAAAATATTCATGGTAGCATAATATGGTTAGCATCACAATAACCACATACATAAAAATATAACATATGTTTTTTATGGTAAAAAATATTTTAAAATAATCATGTCATTCTATTAAGAAACCAAGTTCACTACTTTGATCATAAATTTAGTGAAAAAACATAAATTATTGTATGCAATTCATTATTGGATGTCTCTAATATTGATAAGATGAGTGTCCCCAATGGTCATATAATGCACATACAATAATTTACTAATAATATGATACTAAGTTTAACCAAACATTAGATTTCCTATTAGCAATAACTCATTTTATCATTTGAGTTTTATAAAAAACTTTTCAAGTTTAATATGTTTCAACAAAATATTGAGGTATGAATTCTCATACATCAAATATGGATAATTTAAACATGAAATGCCATCATCCAATCAAATAGATATAAGACTAAAACAAATAAGTTTAGAGATGTATGAATAAATTTTTTAGCAAAGTAAATGATGAAGAGCTAATAATACAAACTCCATTTACACTTTGCATTTCTTAACATATCGTATTATCAAAGGAATCATATAAGGATGTTATTATAAACAATCAAATGATAAAACAATAAAATGAGAGTATCTAAGCAATTAAAACACAAAAGATACAAACTCACTAAGCAAAATATTATTACAAAAATGCAACAACTAAAACATGATCATTGTGTCAAATTAATCGTGATGTTATATATATAATGTATTTCAATGCTAAATGAATTGAAAATAATAATTATATATATATATATATATATATATATATATATATATATATATATATATATATATATATATATATATATATATATATATATATATATATATATTTGATTTATCATCTAAGACAAATATATCTCTTGTGATATAAATGTAATAAGTTATTTATAAGAATAAATACTAAATCATTTTACTAACAAATACAATGTAGATGAGACACTATCAATATAGTTAGTATCTATAAAGTAACAAACAAATATTTTTATAAAAAAAATGAAATGATATATGCATACATTTATTTATAATGTAGAAAAATGGAAAGATTAAGAAAGGATTATATTCATAATATGCATATTATTATTCATGCCTTTGGCCCATAAACATTTAAGAATATTTACAAATTACAACATGTTATAGACATTTCTATGATGGTGCAGTTTTTTCTTTTAGCAATACCATTTTGTTGAGGGGAATAGGAAGTTTTTAATTCTCTTTTAATTACCACAACTAATGAAAAAAAATCAAACTCATTATTAACATATTCACCATCATTATCAGTTTTTAATATTTTAATAGAAAAATCAGATGTATTTTCAACACTAGCTTTAAATTCTTTGAATTTAGACAACACGTCAGATATTTTTAAATAAAAAAATCCCAAATAATTCTAATATAATAACCAATAAAAGTAACAGTATACAAATAGCCATTAATATATACAACTTCAAGAGGTCCTAGAACATCACTATGAATCAATTATAAAGGATGTGAGGAATTCACATCATGATTTTTATAAAAGGGGTTAGTATGTTGCTTACCATGTAAGCAACCCTTACAAATTTTATGATGAGAAGGGATATAGATAAGTCCAACAACAAGATTATTTGTAGACATATCATTTCAACTTCTAAAATTAACATTTCCTAATCTTTCATGCCATAATTGAGATTCAATATTATTATATGATGAAAGAAAACATGTAAAAGAAGGAGAAAATATATATAAACCATTCTTTTGAACACCTTCAACAATCAAGGAACCAGAATGATTTTTAATGGATCAAATACCTTTAAGTAATATTACAATGAAATTATCATTTGTAAGTTGAGAACAAGATAGCAAATTCTTTGTAATCTTAGGTACATTTAAAATTTCTGCTTTTCCCTGTTTAGTTTCTTCTAAAAAATAATTATTTCCTAAGTAAATTCTTTCAAAGATATCTCTAAAATCACATAAAATATCATATTAGCACATCATATGGTGCGATGCACCACTATATAAAATCTATTCATTTTTATTTGAAGCATATAAAACAACATATAAAATAATAACATTTGAATTTGTATTTTTATTCTGATCAGGGTTTTAATTCTTCTGCTTGTATTGATTGGATTTCTTCCCTTTGTTATATTTAAAATTTTATTGTTATTTATATCCTTATTTTTATAATATGTTTCCCTTTTATGACCAAATTTATCACACAAATTATAATTTCTATTAAACTTAGGTGTATGGTTCTTATTACCATATTTCTTGTTCTTATATTTGCCTTTAGTAGAATTAGGGTTAAATTTCTATTTTTTATTGTTATCAAAAATATTACTAAGAGTTGAAAGTGCCTAAGTAGAATTCTCTTTAGAATCAAAATTTATCATAACTTGCTCTTCCTGAATCAAGAGAGTAGACAAGGTAGTAAGGCCAGGGATACTTAGAATGCAAAATTGAAATAAAATTTATAAATTTTTCATGAATATTTAATTGAATGATAAAATAAAGAAACTAATCTTTAATTACATCCATATAACTAAGCTTTAATATTTTTAATTCTAGTAAGAACATTAACAACTTTTTCATCACCCTTCATAGGTGTAATTAACAATTCAAGAATTAATTTAATGATCTTTGAAAGGCGAGTGCATTCATGTATGGAGTCAAAGAGTTTATAATCATCACTAAGATAATATTGATTACCAATGTGGAGAAGGAATTCATCTTTAATACTCAAAAAGCTAATGGACATAGCTTCGTATGATTTTTGTTGAAATGCATTGGTAAGCTCAGGGGTCGCATGTCATCTAGAAGGGGATTTCTCACTCCCAAAAATAATATTCAATAATTTGTGGGCCATAAATTAAGCTTTAACATGAATTTTTTATATTTTATAATTATTTCTATTAAGCATTTGAGATTTTTCTAAGAAAAGATGAGGTGAAACCATATCTTTCCTTTAAACAAGATAGTAAATAAATGCTTAAAATAAAATATTTTTGATCTGAATTTAGTTTAAGTTTGTAAAATAAGGTAAATCACAAGTGAAAATATATTTAATTAAATAATTTATATACTAAATAATGTAAAAAAATGAATTAAAGTTTCATAAACATATGTGTCAAAAGAGTCACACTCAAAATGACCACTTAAACACTATTATTAAAAAAAGTGTAAAAAAATAAATAAGAGGCTTGAAAACAAAAAATGGACCATTTCCATGTTTTTGGAATGTGCTAAAATGTAGAGATCAACTAGTCACACAACTATGTTTGTCAAAAACTTCACTAGGTTGAAAGTCAAAACAAGTTTGACAAGTCAACTAGGTATTTAGACGTGTGAGAAGTTAGAATTATATTAGAAATATAAATTATTTCAATTTAATGTAATAACTTGCCAATTAAATCCACTCACCATGCTCTAAAACCATGATAAAATTAAGAAAGTAATGTGCATCCGCATAATAGGATCTATAATGAATTTTAATAAGTAAAGTATAATGAAAGAATCATATAGATCAATAAACCATTACATAGGATTTACCATAGGAAAACCTCAAAGAGGTAAAAAACCCACCAATGATGATTATTCAATTATTGAGAAACTCCACACTCCAATACAGAAACTCTTCCTTCTCACTTCTTCAATATCCTTCACAAAAACCTTTGTTCATGCATAATTCATGATAATAATTTTTTCTACATACTTACAATAGTGGTTAAACCCTATTTATAATTAAATGTGAAGGGATGTGACTGTTGTAAATAACGGGTCCAACCATCTTGAGAATATTTTAAATTATTGATAATAATAAACTAATATGATTTATTTTACCAATAAGTAATAAACAATTTATGTTTTATTATATATTTACATGAGGTTTTCAACATGTGTTAATAAATAATATATCATTATTATTTAATTACTTAAAATATACTAAGGGTCTTATAATTTCACCACTTAGACATTAAATGTTCTAACACTCTAGTGTATATCTTCTTCATCTTATGCTTGATTTCCTTACTTGCATGTTTTTAATAGCTTGAAACTAATCTAACACATTGAACACTTAAGAGAGCTCAAGAATTAGACATCCCAATCCTAGCAGTTATTTTTAATGTATTACAAACATCACATTCATTATGCACTTGTATGAAAATGCATTGAATTGCAATCATTTATGTGTTATTAGGATGTTTATAAAGTGAATGGTAGTATGAAATATATGTAGCATGTTGAATTGCATACTAAAGGTTGTATTAATAATTGTATCCTAAATATGATAGTCAAAATTTTGCAATATGTTTTTTATAGCATTTTGATGATTGTTTTATGGCATATAAGTTGGGGACAACCCCTTAATAAGTAGAGGGTTTCTCTTGGTGAGTACTAGTGTGGAATATCAACCTAGTTTATGGATTATAGAACAACTTTATGTTACACTTGAAGAATGAGAGGAAACCTTAAGTCTCCTATCAAAAATCAAAACCTAAAATGTTTGGCCATTGAAAACTCTTAAAAGGGATAAATGATAATTTTTACATAATTGATATACATATTTTTTTGAACATCGGTGCCATTTTTAATAGGATTGACCTTTACCCACATGAATCAAGGTTGAATGATGACCTAGAGGCTTGAGAGGTTGAAGAGTGGAAAAAAAGTTTTCCTAATAAAAAGAACATGTACATTGAGAGAGGTCTCAACACCAAAATTACTGCCACAGGATCTCAAACATACAATCTCTATTTCATTAATTGAGTGAGCCTACTAGATTCATAAAATTCATCTATTATTGATTACAAACTCTTTAAATTCATAAAAATAACACTTTATAGTAGCTCTAAACTAGGAGTTTGAAAATTATTTGATCCAAAAGAAGATTATGTAGCCAACTAACATTAGCTGTTGAGCATAATATTTATTTTGCAACATTCTTAAGGTAACATGTTCCTTTTCATGAATAAAAGATCTAGATGTTAGGGTTGAAATATCATTGACATAGTTAATGTTAGGAATTTGAAAAATAAATAAATTAGTATATATAATTAATATTATAACATTGGTAGGATTTTATGTTTTTTTAATATACAGTTTGGGTGAAATGGAGTAAAGGAGTTGCCTATCTTAGGAGTTGTTAAAATAAAGAGAAAAATAGAAGCAAAAATTTCTCATTTTGGTGTGGTGACTGTAATTATGTGTTGTGTCTTATTTTATGTACTATCTAGAGTTGTTCTAATTTATTAATATATGAAATTTATTATTTATATTTATCTTGACTCAATTTGCTTCAATGAATGGGTTCCTCTACCCTAAATTTTGAAGTTGATTCTTCATTTAGTTTTCCTCGGTGATGTGTAGAATAGATTTTATAGACTATTTACATGTATGTTCTATAATTTTGAACAAGGCTATCAAAATGTAGATTTTAAGTATTCTACTTTAGCATGGATATTTAGAAGTTTGATAATTGATTGTTGCTCATGGTGAGTGCAGTTGTTTGTAATTTTTTTGTTACAACTAACTATAGTTTGTAAGGCATTTATGTAAAGCTGAACTTGAAATAATCTCCTAACAATTATCTAAGAAAGACTTTTTAGAAGTGGATACATAAAATTCTATAAATATTTATTTCCATAATGTGTTCAATAGTTATTATCTAGAAGGTGACGAGGCCCACTAATTAACATGTAGGAAGGAATGTGAATACCTATAGATATTCATATGTTGATTATAAGTGTGAAAAATATAATGGAGATATAGATGAGATTTATCATTGATAATGATAATTTTTATAAATTAAATTTGGGATTGATATGCCTTAATTTTATGTCTCACATAAACAATTTTGAGTGATTTGTTGCAAGAGATGTTCAATAAGGATATTCTAAGTCACACACTATAATATTTTCTTACTATTATTTTTATAGAAGGCTCTATATGATCTAATTATGTTGGCATATATTAGAATTTGTATTTGTTTTATTAATATAATCATTAGAGCATAAGTATGATAAAGCCCTTCTCCCCTAGTTTTAGTTTATGAGAAGCTATGTAATCAATTTAATGGATATATTAAAAAAACCTAAGAGATACAAATAATTATTGAGATAAAGGTTAAGGAACTAGAGGATATGAGAATGAAGTCATTGTAAAAGGGTAAATTTTTTTTATTTTGATTTCTTCAAGTGAGATCTTCAACTTTAAAGGAAATAAAATAATGACTAAAGAAATTAGTGGATGAGCTATTCTAACATGACCAATGTCTATATGGTGGATGAGCTTTGAAAAGATTATATATATTGACTAGATGAGATTTGTTGAGATTGTATATATTGAGTGGATTTCATTGGTAAGTAGTATTAAGATAAAATCATAACCTATAACAATTGTTTGGCAATGAGAACTAAACTAGGAAAAAACAACAAATGGTGTGTATTAATTAGGTAAATGTTAGCATAAAAAAGATGAGAAAATATTTAATTTTTATTAGATTAAGAGTAACATATTGAGTGAATCAAGTAGTACATATCATACTTTATATAAGAGATATTCAAATTTGTTCATGTTAGAGTGGAATAAATTTAGGACAACATTTATGCTACCATATTTGGTATATGAAGGAATCAATAAAACCATTATATCAACTATATTTAGTGAAAGGATAATGAAAATTGGTTTCCCCTACCCAAAATATAATTCACAGAGAGGGAAATTCACCCAATTAGACACCAATAATTTATAGCCTCAGGTAAGTGTTGTAGTGAGGTGTTCTTTTTTACATGAGAATTTTGATAAATTAAACTCTATAAAATCTATAGAGGAGCATATATAGTCATTATCCATATTTTTTATGGCCTTATGGATCAAATTCTCTAGTGGTTGATCTACAACCTCTTTAGCTATAATTTTACAAGTAGTTCATGAGATGACATTACCAAAGTATTCCATAGGCAAAGGTGGATGAAGCCTATTATGTCCATTCATAAAAATTAAAATGGTTGTTATGACTTCTTCATCTAGTCTTCAAGCTACAGAAATGTATTTCCAAACAAGGGTAATCAAACATTCAAAAGTGGTGTATGGAAGGGGAATTTCATTCATGTTGGTAGATGCCTTTTGATTCACCTGCTTCAACACATTCACACCAAAATAGATGGTTTTTGAGAGAAGAGACTCATATCATTTAAGTTATGGTAAATAAGTGGGATATTGATATTGGTATGAGGGGATATGAATCAAAGTGGATTCATGACTTGGTAGTTACTCCAAATCTGTTTGTATCATGGTAATGCCAGACTATGCCTATTACTAATCCCCTTAAATAAAATTACATCAACTGTAGTATTAATAAAAAATGAAGAGTTAAATATATAAAAGCATAAAATTAAGTATACTTAATCTTTCAATGAGAAATGCTTATATATATTCTCACTTGGACAAGTAGAAGCTAAGAGATCCCTTGGGTGGAAGGAAGGAATTATGAGATAAAGTGGGTAGATTAGAGAGCATAAAAACTAGGTAGGGCATGATCCATGTCCCCATCTACATTTGATTTTATATATCAATTTTGTATCATGTTTTTAAATTTTTGTATGCAGATAATGAATAATTATGTAGTAGATTCTCCAAAATAGGTTTTTATATGAAACTAATTGTTATGGAATTTTTTTTGCATATTATTGTGTCATCATGAACCCAATGTTTCTTCCATGGAGGGATGAACCATTTATAGATTTATATGAAACTAATTTGTATGGAATTTGTTTCACATATTATGTGTTCATTTCTAAACCATTACAGTTGTTTATCCATATATAAAGCTATGTTTTTCCCATAAAAATAGTTAAGAAGTTTAAGGGACAATAGTTTTTTAGAGTAAGTTTATATACATTTGGATTATTTTTATAACTTAAGGAATACTATTTTATTAATATGAATTGGAAGAATTCATATAATTTATTCAATTCTCATTCATTTATGAATTCAATGAAGTTCATTAATTTTCATTGAGTGTCCAAACTAAGATTCTTTTAATGATGTAAAATTGAATGAAAAGGAAACATAATGAGTGAAATGGGATCTTCATAAATTTCAGATCAGGTAGTCAAGTGTAGAGATTATCTAAGATGAAGACTATATAGTTCATATGGCTAAGTTCAATAGTCTTTCTTGTTGAAGATTAAGGCATCCACTAAATAGTATAAAGATCATTACAATAGTATGATGATTTTTAGGTTGGTGTCATAGTAATCCCAACAAGGAAAAAATTACTAAATTGTAGAACATAGGAGATAAGGAAGCATGGACTCATTTTTTATAGATTTTTCTCATATTGATTATCTATATAGTATGTCTAGTGTAACATACCCCAAAACACAACCTAATATTTATTTTTTTTAGTTACTAAATTTATTAATGATAATAATATTTGATACTGATGAGAGCACTTATCTTGGTTAAAATATAATTACATAGCTTCATTGTTAGACTTTTTTTTGTTGCAAGTGAGATCTTCAAATTGTAAGAAAATAAAAAGAATGACTAATGAAAATATGGAGATAAACATGTTATCATTTGGTGGATGAGATTTTATAGAGTGTCCAATCTCTATATGGTGGTTGAGTTTGGTAAGATTTTATATATTGAGTGGATTTCCTATGAAAATTAATATTAAGAGTTGTAGTGAAGTATTCTCCCTAACTAAACTTTGATAGATTTAACTCTATAAAATATGGTGGTCATCCATATTTTATATGGCCTTGTGGATCAAAATTTATAGTGGTTTATCTATAATTTTCTCAGTTGTCATTTTACAAGCACTACTAAGATGACATTGCCAAATTATTTCACAGACGAATGGAGATGAACCTAATTTTTTCCATTCATGGAAATAAAATAAGTTGTTAAGGATTATTCATATAGTCCTCTAGCTATAGAAATATATTTTAGGAGATGGTAAATAATAATTTAAATTTACTGTAAGGCATGGGCATTCTATTCCTAGTGGCAGAGGCCATTTTTTCCTAACCTAATTTAACACATTCAAACTGAAATGACTATTTTTTAAGTGAAGAGCCTCAAATACTTAACCTTGTGGTAAGTAAATGGGAGATTAAAAATCAATATTTGGGAAGATGGATTGGGGTGGAGTGCTAGCTACCAAAAAATGAACGGTCATGAATGGGAGGGGGTTTAGCCCTAAGACCTCTTACTTATTAGCTCCAATAACAATGTAGGTAGTTGATCCAAATTAGTTTGTAATATAGAGATGATTGAATATACCTATTACCAATCTCTTGAAATGAAACCAATTAAACTGTATAATTAAAAAAAATGAAGAGTTAGATATATAATGTTGAACATTGTCATTGATTAAGGGAGAGATTGTTGAGCATTGTCATTGAGTGTTGAGATTTGATATTTAATGTTGTCATTGATGTCAAATGTTCTTATAAAGATGAATGTTTATTTCATTTATGTCAATCTAATATCATTTATTTCAAAGGTTATTGTAAAGATGATTGGTTAAGTAAGCCTTGAGTTATGTATATGATGAGCTCTAGTTACCAAAACAATGAGTGTTGTTGTTATATGAGAGCAGTGATGTGAGAGTATTGTTTGAAGAATGTTTTGATGTCAACATAAGAAAAATCATTGAGAATTAACATGACTGAGTACAAGTCAGTATAGCAAGTGCAAAGCATATTGTAATTCTTTATCTAGACCTTTTGAGATGGTATTTGCATATGGCATGATGATATAAGTGAGCTCGAAAGAAAAAGCTATTTTCTACGAAGATCTGTGTAAGTAGTTCTGAAGATGCTCTAAATGAGCTAAGAAGATGAGAATGCTATAAAGTAAATTATTCAAAGAATACATGATAATATTTGAGCATGAGATAGGTTATTTGAGGTTTTACATAAGATATTGAGGACCTTTCAATTAATTAAAAGGTTAGCTTTGAATAAATGTATTTACAGCTCCAAAGATATTATGAAGATCCCAGTCAAGATCCAAAAATCTATAAGTAGCTTAGAAAAAGTTATGTTGAAGCTATAAATAAGAATGAGTGTATGATTTTTATTTAGCATACACAAAAGGCATTGGAACATAGGAGAGTTTCAAGGTGAAGTCTATAGGGTGGCTAGAAGGTCAGATTCAATGCCTAATAAGACTTGCAAACCAAGGCTTAGAAAGCAAGAGGAAACATGGTGGCTAGATGAGGTAACATGATTAGTTTCTATGACATGAGTAAGTAGTTAAAAATTGATATATGTGAGTCAAGTTATTTTAATTATGTGCATGAATTTTTGAGTCTTGGTTTACAAGAAAAGGCTTGAAAAGTATTTCAAGGTTTCTTAAGTGCATAAAATGAAGATTTGTCTACATGAGAAGGTTTTATAAATAATTTTTGGCATATGCAACATTTTAATGGGATCTTAAGATATTCGTGGTAGATTAATAAGGGTTCTAGCTCAATGTTCCAAACATTGGTTTCTGAAAAGAGGAGCTAAGTTTTATGAATGATCATTAATATTGAAAGATAGTCTAAACCTTTATAAAACCCTAATAGTGAACTGATGTTGAAGATTTTGTTTTAAAGAGATCAGAATAGTTTGATATATCCAGTTAAGTGATTGGATATTGGATCCAACTCTCTCAAGAATCTCCAGGTGTGATTAGTTTTTTAGGTGAGTGAGTAGACCCTACAAGAAAGTGTTTGTCTTTTAGAGATTTGTTGTAGAAGACAAAGTTAACCAAGTCAAAGTTGATAAATGGATGAATACAAAAGTGTGAGATAGTTTTTTTCATGAATATTTATTGATAGGTTCTAAATTTTAGGTGTGTAAATTTGATGATCAAAGTGGGCCAGTCATTAACAAACCTAGTGGTGTAGATAATAAGGAAATCAAATAGATGTGAGAAGATGTTTCATGATGTGTTTTCATGTGAGAGTGATGAATTTAAATACATGAAGATATTGTTTGGGTCTTTAATTATTTATCTATTATTTTTAAAATCTTGGAATACAGTGTAAGAGGTTGAAACATTGAAGCCAAAATACCTTATCGAGTTGAGTAGAGTCTATGAGAGAGGAAGTCAGTAGATTGGTCTTTAAGACCAATAATTTTCATTAGATATCATGATATGATTAGTTGAGGTTGCTTTGAGGATGTTATAATATATTATTCATGCATTGAAAACCATTGACCATATTCAATCATGTGTCAAATGTTCATTTTTCCTTGACTATGTTTTGGAGTCAATTGGCAGTTCTGAGTGAACATCTTGTAGAGAAGTGTTTGAGCATGTTTACCCTAAGTTGAAGCATTAGATGAAGTTTGTGATTACCTTGAGGTCATGAGGTTTCTAAATATATAAATTTTTGTTACATTTATTCAAAAAAATTATGTATATGCCTTAGTTGTTCAAGATAGAGTTTTTTTATATGCACAAGCCTTTCATATGTAGTGATTTGAGAAAGGGTTCAAGTGGTGATTGGACATAAAAACTAGTGTGGACCTAAAGTAAAGTTAGATAGCATATATTGGAATTAATTATGATATGTTCCTACTATGTAAGGTGTTTTTAAATGATTCAAGAAATATTAGAGGGTAACATGTTGATAAGAAGGCCTTTTAGGTCTTCATAAGCCTAAAAGAGGAGTAAGGGCTAATTGATGTATGGTTGACCTACTATAGTGATTGATTAATGATTAAGGCATGATATATTAATATGTGAAGACCTATTTATGTATGAATTAAGTGATTTTAATGTGTATCTAACTAATAAAGATATGATCAAGTGAATTGTATAAAAGCAAAGTAATTTAGGCCTATTTGGTATGTTTAGAGGATGCTAAGTGTGGGAGAGCAGAAGAGGATAAGTGAATGATATATATTGTTTGAGAGTATAAAGAGGTCATGTGGATAATTAAATAAGTGTTATGAATATTTAATAGAGGTTATACATATGAGGATCAAGGTTAGAAGACCTAATTAAGCCATGAAGAGGGCTAGTTGAATGAAGAACATTGAAGGCTAGTTCGAGAGGGATAAAAGATAGAGAAGAGCTGAAAGAGTAGATAATCATTTATTTTAGAAGTAATAAGGGTTTATAAAGGTGACAAAATGATTAGGTGGATGATTTGGTGTTGATTTATCTAAGGGGTTGGTGCCTCCTTTTAAGTGGGTGTTTTCTAAAGTCTTGCTAAGTTGGTACTGAGCTAGTTGGGTTTGGTGCTCCATTTGAAGTTGGTGCTTCACTAAAGTTTGATGTTTGTCTTATAAGACTATAGTACATTTGCTTCATCAATGGTTTTTATACCCCTAGAGGGTTTCCCATGTATATGTTGTGTTCATGTGTTTCATGTTCTTATGATTTGTTTCTTATGCTTGCTAAGATATACATGCTTGTTAGAATGGTTCATGTATGGTTAAGTGAAATTGAATGAAAAAGTTTTGAAGAATGATTCATCCCCACCTCTTAGTTATATTTTTTCCAACATATAAAATCATTAAACTAATTAAATATATTCAATTAGTTAATATACCAATTAGTTAAGTTTCATTACATCCTTGAAATTATTACCACCGATATAAGTATAAGCTAAGAGACTCCTTGGGTGGGAGAAATTAATTGAGGTAATGTGGGCAAATAACCAATCAAATAGAGATTAATGAAAAACTAGGTAGGGCATTAGCCAAGTCCAAATACATGGTTTCATAATAATATTCATTTAAGCTACATAAAAGATAGCTTTTTAAAACCCATAACTATATATAAAATAGTATATATTATTGTGTGGTGTAATAATATATTATCATCACATAGTAAGCAGTGTAGTGCAAAGTGTCATAATCCACACTCAGATGATAAAAAGTGGTGAAAAACTCATGATATACACATGATTGAATGTGATACACATGTTTTTTGTCTAAGGTAAATATCTTTATTAGGATATGCTTATACAACATCCTCTTTGTCACTCATAGTTCTTTGGTGTACTCTTTTAGATTTTGGACACTATCCTTTATAGTAAGACTATCTCCATCTTCTATGAAAAATGTAGTATCCCCATCATTTTTAAGACTTTATAATTACTCACAGGAAGATTATTTTCATGGTATAAAAATTATCAAAGTATTTCATTGTTTTAAGTAGTAGATTCGTATCACTCATTCATATATCATGATTTTATCATGAGATATTCACTTCCTTATGTTATTTTTGGTGAAGATCTAGTTTATATTGTAAGGGATAAAATATCATATATTTGGCAGTAAAATTACCTTTAGAGTACATATTAGGGTTCTTATAGAATATTTATGCATTTTTAAAAAAAATAGATTGTGATTTTGAGTTAATATGTAAAATTTATGGCTTCAAGAAGTTATGGGGCTTTTAAACCTTTCAAAACTACCAATTTAAATAGGTGGTAATTTTATAATTGTAATAGTAGTTTTGCAACCTTAAGTAATGGATTTGTAACTAATGTGGAAGAACCAAGTCATCCAATAGAGATTTCATATATCATTATGATATTAGGAGGATTTTGAGGTTGGTGTCCTTGTAATCCCAAGAAGGAACAATATTGTAAACTATAAAACATTATAGAGATGAGGAAACATGGATTCATTATTGTTTTATTTTCCTCATATTTAGTATCTCCAAGGTATGTGTTTCATATCTATCCTTCATGTTATGCTTGATTTCCTTACTTTCATGTCTTTGGTAGCTTTCAACTAATCTAACACATCAAAAACTCAAGAGATATTAAGAATCAACTATCATAATAATACAACTTGTTTTTAAAGTATTACAAACTTCACATTCATTTTGCACTTATATGAAAATGCATTGAATTGCATTCATGTATGCATTAGTAGCATGTCTAGAATGTGAAAGGGTAGTATAAAATGTATATAACATGTGTGAATTTCATCTGAAATATTGAATTAATAATTGTATGTTAAATATGATAGTAAAAATGTTATATGTTTTTTTAAACATTTTCATGGTTGTTTCATGGCATATAAGTTAGGGACAAACCCTTACTTAATAAAGGGTTTGTGTTGGTGAGTACCAGTGTCGAATATCAACCTAGTTTATAGATTAGGGAACAATTTTATGGTACACTTAAGGAATGAGATGAAACCTTAAGGCTCTTATCACAAATAAAAATCTAAAATGTTTGGAACTTGAAAACTCTTAAAGGGGATAAATGATAATGCTTAATTCATTTACCTAATTATTTGAACATCGATCCCATTTTTAATATTAACCTTTACCCACATGAATGAAGGTCAAATCATGAAACAAAGGCTTGAGAGTTTGAAGAGTGGAAATAAACTTCCTAAGAAAAGGAACAAGTGGATTGAGAGAGGTCTCAACACCAAAATTACTTCCACAATATTTTAGACATATAAACTCTATTTTATTAAATGGGTGGGTGTACCAAATTCATATAATTCATGTATTATTGAATCCAAACTCTTGAAATTCATAGAAATAAGACTTTTTAATATCTCTAAACAAGGAGGTTGAGAATTATTTGAGATAAAAGAAGATTATATAACCAACTAAAATCAGCTATTGAGCATTACATTTAATTACAACATTCTCAAGTTAACACATTCTTGTTCATGAATAGAGGATCTAAATGTCAAGGTTGAAATATCACTGACATGGTTAATGTTAGGAAATGGAAAAAAAATTAGTATTTATAATTAGTATTACATATTTGGTGGGATTGTATTATTTTTAATATATAGTTTAGGTGAAATGGAGAAAAGGAGTTTTCTAGAAGGAGTTGGTAAAATAAAGAAAAAAATAAACATAGCAATTTTTCATTTTGTTGTGGTGACTATAAATGTGGGTTGTCTTATTTTATGAAGTATCCAGAGTTTTTATAATTGATTAATATATGTAAATTTATTATTGATATTTCTCTTGACTCAATGGGTTCTTTTGCCCTGAATATTGAATTTGATTCTTCCTGTAGTTGCCTTTTATGTGGAGTAGAATAGATTTTATAGATTATTATTAGGTATAAGGTTATCAAAGTGTAGCTTCTATGTAATATGATATAACATATGTATCCAAAATTTTGATAATTGATTGTTACTCATGGTGAGTGTATTTTTTTGTATTTGTTTTGCTACAACTACTTGTAGTTTTGAAGGCAAATATGTAACGCTGAATTTGAGATAATCTCCTAAAAATTATCTAGTAGAGATTTTTTATAAGTGGCTACATAAAATTTAAATAATATTTATTTCTATAATGTGTTTTACAATGATTATCTTGAAGGTGGTGAGGCAAAACTAATTAACATGTAGGTAAGAATGTGAAAGGATATGTATATTTATATATTGATTATAAGTATGAAAAATCCAATGGAGATATAGATGGGCTTTCTCATTGAGAATGATATTTTTTATAAAATAATTTTGGACTTGATATTCCCTAATTGTTTGTCTCACAAAATTAATTTTGAGTTATTTTATGCAATATATGTTCAGTAAGGACATACTAAATCACACATTACAATAATTTGTTGCTATTATTTTTATAAGGGGTAGGATATGATCTAATTGTGTTTAGGTATATTTTCATTTATATTCAATTTGTTTGTAGTAATCATTAGAACATATGTATGTTAAATACTTACTCTTTAGGTTTTAGTTTATGAGAAGCTATGTAATCAATTTCATGGATATGTCTTAAAAAAATAAGTGATACAAATCATGGTTGAGATAAATGGTAGGAAATCATAGGATATGAGAATGAAGTTCTTGTAAAAGGGTAAAAATTTCCAATTTTCTTTGCTTCAACTAAGATCTTGAACTTGTAAGGAAAAAAAATGACTAAAGCATTTGGTGGATGAGCTTTTATAACATGACCAATGTCTATATGGTGGATGAGATTTGCTAAGATTGTATATATTGAGTGAAATAGCTTTGATGAGATTGCATATATTGAGTGGATTTAATAAGTAAGTAGTATTAAGATAGAAACATAATCTATAGCAATTTTTTGGCTCTGAGAATGTAAAGTAGGAAAAAATAAATAAATATTGCATATAAATTAAGTAAATATTATCATAAAAAATATGAGAAAATATTTAATTTATATTAGATTAAGAGTAGCATATTGAGTGAATCAACCAACACATATCATATTTTATAGCAAAGTTGTTCAAATTTGAGCATGTTAGAGTGAAACAAATTTAGGATAACATTTATGCTACCATCTTTGGTATAGGAAGGAATGAATAAAACCATCCCATCAACTATGTTGAGTTAAGGGCTAATGAGAAGTGGGTTTCCCTAGCTAAAATCTAATTCATAAAGGGGGAAATTCACCCAACTGGACACCAACAAGTTAGAGCCATAGGTAAAATTTGTAGTGCTGAGGTGTTCCTTTTTACAAAACTTTGATAGATTTAACTCTCTAAAATCTATGCAAGAACATATGTAGTCATCATACATATTTTTTATGGCCTTGTGGATCAAACCTATAAATGGTTGATCTATAATTTGTTTAGCTATCATTTTACAAGTAGTGCCCAATACGACATTGCCAAATTATTCTATAGGTAAAGGTGGATGAAGTCTATTTCATCCATTCATGGAAATAAAAAGAGTTATTATGGCTTATTCATATAATATTTGAGTTACAAAAATGTATTTCCAAATATGGGCAAATAGACTTTCATTGTGGTATATGGAAGGGGAATTTAGTTCTTCGTGGTAGAAGCCTTTTACTTCACCTATTTCAACACATTCACACTAAAATGAATGGTTTTTGAGAGAAGAACCTTAAATACTTTAGGTTGTGGTAAATAAGGGGGATCTTGAAACTTAATATGAGGGAATATGGATCATGATGGAGTCCTACCTACTAAAAATGAATGATCACAAATTGGAAGGGGGTCGAATGTAAGACCTCTTACTATTTTACTCCACACAGTCATGAAGGTAGATGCTAAAGATCCATCTATAACATGGTGATGCCAGGATGTGCCTATTACTAATACCCTACAATGAAACCATGTCAACTATAGTAATAATAAGAAATGAAGAGTTAAATACATAAAACTATGAAATTAAGTCTACTTAAGCCTTCAACAAATATATATTATTTAGTTGCATTATATTCTTACCTGGATAAATAGAAGCTCAAAGACCCCTTGGGTAGAAGGAAGGAACTATGAGATAAAGTGAGCATAATTAGTAACATAAAAATTAGGTAGGACATGAGCCAAGTCCCCATATGTGGTTTCTTCTATATAAACCACACCCTCATTGATAAGAAAAATAGTAGGCCGTTCGGTAGCATCATTTCCATGTATACCTCCCCATTCTCTAAAATGTTCAACCACTTTACCCAACCCTTCTTCAAAAATTCTTAATGCCAATGGTAATGTGACTATGGGAGTTTCAAAAACATAAATCACATTCTTGTGTGAATCAGGCGTGTATAAGTCCATGTTACTCATAAGTACACAATAATAATAATAATAATAATAATAATAATAATAATAATTATTATTATTATTATTATTATTATTATTATTATTATCATCCTCCACCACATTTGCATTTATAGGCTTCATCATTATACAACTTTATTATTTTACATTCATATTCATATTCTATGAATTTATTCTTTTGCTTCTATATAAATCACACCCTCATTAGTAAAAAAAATAGCACACCAAACACTAGCATTATTGCCGAGTCTACCCACCCATTCTCTAAAATGTAAAAGCACTTTACCTAGCCCTTCTTCCAACATGATTAATGATAGTGGCAGTGTGGGAGTTTCAAAAACATAAATCACCTTCTCATGTGAATTAAGCATGTATAATTCTATGTTACTCAGAGGTACACAAGTATTATTATGATCATCCACCATTTTTGCATTTGTAGGCTGCACTAGTCTATGACTCTCTTCTTTTACATTTATATTCATATTCATGGTTATTTGAATTTTGGACAATGAAAAAAATAATAATTACATCAAGAGCTTCCTTTCAACTACATATAATCTATCTTCTTATAAGCTATAAGAATTCGTATTCATTTCCCCATACCAAATCAACAAGTTTTTAATAAGGTAGAAGGTTGAAAATCTTTAACACATGAAAATTTATGTATTATGTTGCATGGATATGTGATGATCAGGGAGTAATACCACTGTTATTGGACCCCCCTCACTACCCCTAAAACAATAATACATATGTAATTATGTATATAATATGTTGCATTGAGTCTTCAAAATTGGTAAGTTTCAAACCCAATTAAATTTTATAAAACATATGTAACTTGTAGCATTTTTTATATATTTAAAAGATAAATAGAAATTTGAATGTTTCATATAATATAATTTAAAATAAGAATAAATGGGGAGATAAGATGTCAAAAATCTATATGAGCTCTATAAGTATTATATAGTTACAATATGTAAAACATTGTTCTTAAGTTAGTGTTTCATTTTATCATTTATCATGGTTACGAGGTTGCATAATGTATTTATAACCTCAGTAATTTGATAAATTGCAATATGAGGATTTTATCTCAAAAGTCTTGGCTATGATCTGTTTTGATTTAAACAAGTATACATGTCTTTCAAAACATTTTGAAACTTTGATAATTGTCATACTTTGATTTTTGATGTCCAAATAAATTATAAGATTATAGGACATATGAGATACTACACAAACATGATTCTCTATAGCCTGCATCTTATAAGTCTCATAACAATTAAAATATACTACAATAATTAACATGTCTTGATGAGACTTTCCAAGGACCGCTATTAACATAATTTTTATGATAAAAATGATCTCAATAGGATAAATAAAAATATACACTTGAATTATATGGAATGTGTTACTAGTAATAGGAGACTCAAAAATGATAAACAAATCTTAATCGAAAAATAAAAAAGACTTTTCCCCATTTTTTGATGATCTACTTACATAGAATATCTCTAAAGTAAATGCAAATGAAAATTTCCACTTACTGGGAGGGATGTATTTTTATATTGTAGATGTTAGATACTACTTAATGAAACCTCAATTTTATTGGTATTGAGTGATTTTTTTGTATGTGTGAAATATGGGGAAATGAAACTCCCTTTTTATGAACTAGACATAATTTAAGAGTAATTATCTTGAGTATGTTTAAGTAAAAAAACATTGTAAAAATCACGTAACTTATTATATAATTATGTTTTCAATATAGTGTATTTATAATTAACTTTTTTATGTTAACAAAATAGTGCTATTATGGAAAAATTATGTTTTTGATATATTGGATAAAGAATGGACCAATATAGTAACTAAATCTATATAATGTTATAGTTATTAGTTAATGGGTTAATAAAATTATATCTATTAATATCAAAATTATATAATTCCTTGTTTTTTTATTTCTTCAAAATAAAAAGGTTGAATCCCTACATCTTTAAAAATCATAACCATTAATGGGGTTCAATCTAATCAGTTTGGTCTCTTTCTCTTTATCTATCAAGGTTGTGCACTTGTTGTTCCCCTTTATGTGCTAGTTGCTAAATGCTTTACCAACTTGATATCTAATTATTCTTCCAAAAGTTTGGTCAAAAGTAAATCTCTTCCCAAAACCCACTCTCAAATGGTTAATTTGAACTTCACTGATGATATCTTCATCACCTTAGATAAACAAGGTAAGTCCACATCCAATGCTATGTAATGTCTTGATGTCTTTTGTTTAGATTTTGATTCTTCTATTAAATGGGAAAAAATGAATGCTACAAAATATCCCTCTTCCTTCCCTGTTTGACTATTGGAGTTGAAGTAGATTTGGATTCACTAAAGAGTAGTTCAAAAAAATTGGGCATCCCATTTTACTTTAAAACCTTTCCATTTGATTTATGGAAGTATTTGGTGAAAAGGATGGGAAAAAAATTATTATTAATGGATATCCAAAATTCACTCATTAGAAATATTTATTTTCTCTAAGTTTATTTATTCAACCAATGCTTACTCCTCTTCTTTTTTGACTCCCTCTAATGATTTATATGTGAGATTGAAAAAACATCTAAGGGATTTATTGTGGGAAAAATTTAAAGGTAGTCTTTGGATATTTTTTGAAATCTAAGATTCTTAGGAGAGCTTGGCATTCTAGATAATTGAATTCAATGCCATATTTTATGTTCTAAATGGATCACTTGTGCTTTGGATGGTAATAAAAAATTATAAAAATATTTATTATGAATTACATCACACAGGGAATCCCCATGGGAAAAAATACCTTGGGGGTTTGTATCTCTAAACCTTGTTGCTCACTCAAATCCCTATCACCATTGTGGGTACCTTTAGAAATAAGACTATCTAGAAGGCTTGGGAACTTCTTAAAAAACATTTGTTGTGGGATGGTGATAGGTTTTGGTCTAGGATGTTTCTCGACTCTCAATCTATATGGTGGTCTCTAGTTATTAATTTTCATGAATTTATTTGCACCCTTCTCCCATGTATTAAAAATAATTTGGATTTTTATAAAGGGAATCAAAGTGATCTTAGACCTCTTTTATTATCATACTAGAAACTAGGTTCATTGGTATATTTTATGCCACTCATTTTAATTACAATCCAATGATCATGAGTCCAAATAAGAAATTGAAATTGTTATACCTAAAATCCATCTCCATAAGATTGGCATATAAAGTCCTTCTTTATGGTGGATTAATTAGAAGTGGATTGTTGAGATCCCCTTTCATCAGTATAAACCTCGATCATGTTATGAATTCCTCTCTTCATAATTTCTTCGTGTATAAATTTTTAGTTCCAAATGGAAAGTCAATTGTATTGAAGTTTTTTGGAGAAAAGGATTTGATCATTCATGCAAAAATATCATTGAAATTAATCTAGGATATTTATTGTGGTGTATTCTCCACTAATACCTCTATATTGACTCTTTCATGGTACACATTGGTATGGATCGCTTGGTTTGCTTTGTGTGCAAACATGTAAAATCCTTATAACATATTTTTTGGTTTGTAAGCTTCGTTAGTATACTTGGTAGTGCATTCATACCATTTTTTAACCCTTACATCCATGGATGCTTACCTAGAAGGTGGTTATTTTAGTGGACTAAGCCATGATTCCAGCAAAATTTTCATAAAGTTGGCACACTTTTTTAGATGAAATTCTATTTCAATTATGGAAGAGTATAAATGATTCTACTTATCAACAAGCTATGCTAGAGGATTTTTTCCATTGATAACAAGATTAATATTTTATTTTATTCTACATATTCAACTTCAAGATAAAAAAAGCACATTTAGAGATCACCCATTTCTAGACCTTACATGATGATTAGGGTAGTGCCCCTTGTCTAGTTAATAAGGTGCCTCTACACCCCCTTTGTCATTTTTCACCCCCATGAGTCAATAGGCATGAGTCATGGGGGGGGGGGGGAGACTTATTATTTATGACACTATAGCACCTTATTCTCATCAGAGATGTTTCCCATCTTTGAAATCTTAATCTATTAGCGATGGAGGCACTAGTGGTCATGGTTGGGATGGTAACATTAGAGGTGATGGTGGGGATGGTGGAGCAGATAGAGCTGCCACATTGGGTGGTCTAAACCATCACAAGAGATTTTTTCTCACTTGTCCATACTATTTATCCTACAAGGCTAGACAATTATTGAATACAAAGATAAATAAAAAGAAGATTTTGATTTGGTTTCTATACTTGATGTTATAGAACCTTGTGAATGTTAGGGTTAGGAAGGATGGGGTGATAACTATATTGATACCCACATCCTCCTCCTTTATATTTTATCATTACTTATAATACTTAGTGTGAATTGTGTTTTGTGGCTCTAGTTTATATCTCTTTTGATTTGGAATATTTTTGGTTGAAAAGTTTACAAGAATTTTATTAAGTTACTAACATAATCTCTCACCCCCTTCCCTCCATGTGACATTTGGAGTGTGACTTATGCCACTCATAATTTTGTATGATTAATATTTGTACCTTTTTATTTTTTAATATGCTTTGATTGAATTTTCAATTCAAAATAAAAATAAAAGTGCCAATCATTTTTCATAAACATTATGTGTTTATTTTATTAATGTACAAGTGTATTTGACCTTGTTCTAGTTATCCTTATGTCATGGTTATATATTAATTATTCAGTATGGGATTGAATCCATAATGGTAATGAGAACATAGATGAATGGTTGTGGGATTTTTCATTTCCTTTCATTTTTTTAGGTGTCAATGTACAAATAGGTGTATTTTTGTTGTGAAATTAGCAAGGCATCTAGTTTGGATGGTGTGTATTAATATTGTGACTAAAATAAATCTAATATAACTAACATAGATAATAAAACTTAAAATTTATAGCATCTAATACTTTTACATTTGATAAATATCAATTAGAGCTCTACCCTTCAGTTGTAGACCTCCCTATTGCTAAAAGCCTCGCATTCACCATCTCACTATGCCTAATTTATTATCTCTTAGTCAGAACCATATCATTTTGATGAAATAGGTACCTAGACTACCCAAAAATATTAAAATATGATATACATCATTCAATATCCATTTATTATCCATACTTTTTCTATTCCTCTAGATATTACTAGTCAGGGAGGGACACTATTATGAATGATAGTATCCAGATACTTATCTAGTGTCCATATAATCCCCATTGGTAATTTAATATTTTTTGTCAATAATAGGTCTATCATATAGATATTTATGTTCACTTGTCAGATGCTATTAAAAAAAATTAATTGTAAAGTATAAAAATAGATATGTGATGAATAGGGAGTTATTTTGATGGCAATATGACTGTATTTGTATTTATTAATTGTAAAATATAATGAAATGCATGATAAAATTTTGAATAAACTACCAAAAATATGAATTATTATTATAGTTTCTCTTTAAATAAAAATAAAACTAAAGGATGGTCATTGACATTAGTTAGTGTTGAAGATTTAATTTTAACTATTTTGCTAGCTTTTTATAAATCATAGTTATGTATATAATGATATGTATTGCCATGTTGAAAATGTTTAATATGTGAAAATATTTAGAAAAAATATATAATATGTTTCATTAATTATTCAAAATTTGTATGTTTACAACCCAATTAAATTTTATAAAATAATTACAACTTGTAATATTTTATGTATATTTATAAGATAAATAGAAAGTTGAATGTTTCATATAACTTAAAGTAAGAATAAATGGAGAGAAAAGAAGTAAAATAATTATATAAAATCTATAAGTATTGTATATTTATAACATGTAAAATTTTGTTCTTAAAATCATGAATTTTTTGTCATTTATCATGCTTACAAGGTTGTGTAATATATTTATAACCTTATTACATTGACAAATTGTAATATAAGGATGTTATTTCACAAGTATTAACTATTATTTGTGTTGATTTAAACAAGTGCACATGTCTTTTGAAATATTTGGAAAATTTGGTAGTTACCATACTTTAATTATTGATGTCCAAATAAATAATAAGCTTCTAAGACAAATAATATACTATGTGAACATGATTCTCTATATCTACATCTTACGAGTCCAATAAAAATTAAGATAGAATACAATAATCAACATGTTTTTATGATGCTTTCGAAAGACCAAAATCAACATATTTTTTTATGATAAAGATTATCTTAATAGGATAACTCAAGATATACATTTGAATGTTATGGAGTGTGTTACTAGTAATAAGAGACTAAAAATGATAAGTCTTAACCATAAAACAAAAATGGCTTTCCCCCAATTTTTGATGATCTACTTACATGGAATATCTCTAAAGGAAATGGAGATGAAAACAAGAGGGGATTCATCTTGTTGGGAGGGATGCATTTTTATATTTTAAATGTGATATACTACCTATTCCAACCCTAATTTTATTGATCAAGAGGGATTTGTTTTTGGCATGTAAAATTTGGGGTAACTAAACTCCCATTATATGAACTAGGCATATGAAAAGTACTTATCTCTAGTATGTTTGAGCAATAAAACATAGTAAAAAAACCAAACATTTTATGTAATTAATTTTTTGATATATTCAACCTACAATTAACTATTTTAGGTTAACCAAATTTCATTAATGTAGGTATAATGTAAGGAATTCACATTAACTTGGACATGTAACTTAAAACTATCCATTTAAGTTTATGATAAAGGATAGACCTATATAGTAACTAATGTTATAATTATTAGCTAATGGATTATAAAATTATATCTATTACTATCAAAGTTATATAATTCCATGTATTTTTTATAATATTTCAAAATGAAAATGTATAATCCATGCATCTTCAAAAATCTTTACCATTAATGGGGTTCAATCTAATGGTTTTGGTCTCTTCTAATTTATATGTCAGGGATGCACACTTTTTTCCTACCCTATATGTCTTGGCTACTAGAGGCATTAGATACTTGATATCTATTATTCTTTCAAAGGTTTGGTCAAATGTATATCTCTTTCCAACAACAACTTTAAAATGGTTAATGGGTACTTGATTGATGATTTCTTCATCACATTACCTAAAGAGGAGAAATCAACATCTAATGATATGTAATGTCTTGATGTCTTTTGTTTAGATTTGGGCTCTTCTATTCAATGGGAAAAATTAAATTCTATAAATAATCCATCTTCCATATATACTTGTCTATTAAAAATTAAGTGGATTTTAATTCAAAGGTATATCTCTTCCTAACACCATTGATGGTGTTCAATTTGATGAGTTTGGTCTCTTCCTCTCTATATGTCAGGGTTACACACTTTTTCCTATCCGATATGTCCCAGAGACTAAAGGCATTAACTAATTTCTAGATATTTATTATTTCAAAGGTTTGTTCAAATTGATATCTCCTCCCAACACCAAATTTCAATTGGTTATTTAGTACTTCATTGATGATTTCTTCATCACATTACCTAAAAAGGAGAAATCAACATCCAATGTTGTGTAATGTCTTGATGTGTTTTGTTTAGATTTTAGCTCTTCTATTCATTGGGAAAAATTAAATGCTATAAATAATCCCTCTTTCATACCTACTTGGCTATTTTAGTTTAAGTGTATTTGAGTTCACTAGAGAGTAGTTTAAATCTATGGGCATACATTTTTTCCTCTTAAAACTTTCCATTTGATATATGGAAGTATGTGGTGAGAATGGTGGGAAAAAACTTATTCTTAATGGATATATAAACTACACTCATTAAAAATAATTTTTTGTCTAATTTTATTTCTTACACTAATGTTTACTACTCCTCTTATTGGGATCCTTCTAAGAATTTATATGCAAAATTGGAAAAACATCTAAGGGATTTATTTTTGAAAAGATTTGAAGGTAGTCTTGGGCTATCTACTACAAGCCAGGATCCCTATGATGGATTGGCATTATAGATAATTGAATTCAAGGCCATGTTGTGTGTACTAAATGGATAGCTCATGCTTTAGATGGTAATGAAAACTTAAAAATGCTTCTTAGTAATTGCATCACTTAGGAAATCCCCCTAGTAAAAGAGGCCTAGGTGTTTGAATCTTTAAATTTTTTTGCTCACTCAAGTCCCTATTACCATTATACGTACCTTTATGAATAATAATATCTAGAATAATTGGGAACTTATCAAAAGGCATTTGTGCTAGGATGGTGATGTGTCTTGATCTTGGATATTTCTAAGCTCTTAATCCATATGGTGGTCTCCAGTTATTACTTTTAATGAATTTATTTTCACCCTTATTCCATGGATTAAAAGTCTTTGGCTTTTCATAATGGGAATCAAACTAATCTTAGACCTCTTTTATTATCAAAATAGAAATAAAGTTCCTTAGCATATTTTGTGCCATTAATTTAAATAGGAATGATGGATTCATTTCCTTTCACTAGTAGAATGGTGGTATAACACTTCCTTCCATACCTCTTCAAAAATGTCTCCATTTATGGAACTTTATGGTTATCATCCCCCATCCATCACTTCAATATTGAAGGTGCAACCCAAGGTTTGTGCTATTAAAAAATGCATTTACCATCAACATGAGGTACTATCTAGATTGAGATAGAATTTATCAGGTATCATGATTTTTCATCAATTATTATTGTGGATCTACTTATTTTGTTCTTAATTCTATAATATATTATTCCATTATTAAGAACATCTAAGTAATTTCATTACATATGTTTCCTTCAATAAAGTTATAAATTGGCCATGCATGCACTATTTTAAAACACATGGTAATATTTTAATATTAAAAATTATAAAACATATAAAAATATACATTTTATTTGAATATTTATAAGACATATCATTTTTGTCTAGAATTGCATTCTCAATAATATCTATTTAGATAATTTTGTTCACAATAATAGAATAGGAGCTCTTATATTTTATTATGATCAACCCATGATACATATATCTATCCTTTCTAATTTCTAGTGATGGCTCTCAATGGGAAGATGCATGAGAACACTAGTCAATACAATAATCATCCCTAACATCCCATGCACTAGGATATGAATTGGAGGTAGGTTTGAGGATTTTTAAATATTAATTGAAGGGAATGAATAAAGCACATCTAAGGGATGTGCACCAATAAATAATAGATGTAGGTCTAAGAGACATGCATCTCAATGTGATATTCAACTAGAGGGAGATGGTCCACTAGAGAGAGAAAGTGAGGAATGAGGATCAGAGGACTAGGGAGAGATATCTTGGGTTACCCCTAGTTAAAAAATAAAAGTGTTATCCCATTTAAACTTACCTTGATGTTGAATAAAACATATTATAAAAAAATATAACACATATATAAGAATTAAAAAACTTACCCATAATGACTCAAAAATATGAGTGGGATGAGTGAGGGAAAGTTGAATAGGAGGAATTTTGAAAAGGAGCATGGGTGGGAAATAAAAGGGAAGCTATAAGATGAAGGGGAATTAGATGAACTAAATGGATTAAAGGTAGTCAAATTCAACATTGAATCAGAAAAGTAATTTCCCTTAAGAAACCCATAGATCTTGGGGTAAACAACTAAGGAGGATTACATATGCTAGGTATAACAACTTGTGGGTAATTCAAACTCAGATCTTTTATCTCAAGAGTTTTAAGTAATTAACTCCTAAATAGAGGATGGAAATGTTTGTTTATGTATCCTTGATAATATTGTTGACAAAGCTAGTTTTATATTGGAAAATGCCTTGATTGGAAATTTCATGGGGAATCATCCTAACATAGAGTAGATACTAAAACTAGATATTTATAGCATCTTCATCTTATACATTTGGAAAATACCAATCAGGGATGTGACCTTAAGTTTTAGACCTTATTTTTGTTGAAGGTCTCACATTCACTATCTCAATGTGCTTAAATACTTATCTTATAATCTCACCCATATCATTCTGATGACCTATAAAACCTATAAACTATAGAAGTCTCAAAACTTGATATAAATCCCTAATTATCGGTTATTGATCCATACCTATTTTATAGCCTTTTGGACATTATCAACCACATAGGGACACTAATGTTGATGTTAGTATACATATTATTATCTAGTTTCAAATCACCTAAAGTCATCCAAATTTCAAACTATTTAAAACTTATGGGTTAGATTATTTGTATAATTAAACCCTACCATGAGATATATTTAGGAGTGCTATAAATACAAGTCCAATCCTTCTCTTTGTTCATCTATAAAATACTAAGTAAGAACCTACCAAGGCTCATTCAATCAATAATAAAAATGAGTTAATATTCCTTATTAATCCCTATTTATTAATTATTCATACCAATATTCGTATAAAAGGTCTTAACCATCTAAATTACAACCCATGAGTGTTATTTATCAAGTTACAAGCTATATCACTGCATGCATATACATATAACATTTTACACCATTGTTCACACACACACACACACACACACACACACACACACACACAGGGGATATATATATATATATATATTTGAGACCTTATTTTCCTTTATCATTTCTTAGTGTGAACTAGGTTTTGTGGCTCTAGTTTATATCTCTTTCAATTTATCATATTTTTGGTTGAAAAGATTTTTTAGAATTTAAGTTACTAGTGTAATCTCTTAGCCCCATCCATCCATGTGACATTTGGATCGTGACTTCTTCTACTCATGATTTTATATGATTAAATTTTTTATCTTATTAATTTTTAATATAATTTGACTTTATTTTCAATTATAAATAAAAATAAAAGTGAAAATCATTTATTTCACAAACATTATGTGTTTATTTTGTTGATGTACACATGTATTTGGCCTTGTTCTATTTGTCCTTATAACATGGATATATATTAATTATTTGGTATGGGAATGAATCCACAATGGTAATGAGAACATATAATAATGGTTATGGTATGACATTGTTTAGGTGTCAATGTACTAATAAATTTATCTTTTTGGAAAACTAGTAAGGCATCTAATTTTTATAGTATGTAATAAAATTATCACTAATATAAATCTAATACAACTAATATATATATTAAAACTATATATATATATATATATATATATATATATATATATATATATATATATCATATCAATCTTATACATTTGATAAATAATAATTAGGTATCTACCCTTAAGTTCTATACCTCCATGATGCCAAAAGGCTTACATTCACTATCTCATCACGCTTAATTATTTATCTCTTAGTTTGATCCATATAATTTTAATATCCCAAGTCTCTTGGATTGTAAAATAATATCAAAATATGATATACACCACTCACCATTAGTTTTTATTCCATACTTTGGAAATTACTATCCATAAAAGGACACTACTGCCAATGGTAATGTCTAGATACTTATCTAGTATCCATTTTCATAAATTCAACCAAATTTCAAATGTTTTAAAATCTATAAGTTAGCCTATTTGGCTTATTAAACCCTAACATAATATATTTTAAAAAGGTGTGGTATAAATATAGTCTAATCCTTATCATTCATCATCTAATAAATATAAAGCCAACACATACCAATATTCATTCAATCAATCACATAACTAAGTCATATGTCCTATTGATCCCTATTTATTTATCATTCTTGATATCAATCATTAAAAATGTTTGAATCATTCAAAGATCAACTCATGAGATTTTTTTTGGTGAAATTACAAGGTAGATCACTGCATGCATATTCATATAGTATATTTTACCCTTGTACACACACACTCCCACACATATGGGAGAACTATATAAGTCTAAATTATTCCTTGTATTATTGGCTATGTTTGTAGTAATCTATGATAAATGGGTCATTGAGGTCAACTCAACACCATGTGATCATTGACCTATTCTTTAGTAAACTCATTATAAGGGTGAAGAAAGGTGAATAACTATGGTTTGATCAATTATCAAAGTGTAAAAACACCTATCCTAAATCTAAATATCCTATCAAAAATATCATAGAAAACATATAACAATAAATATGGTCATATTGATATTTAGTCATTATCTTTATCAGAAATGTATATCATAATTAGACACTAACATCGATAACAATCTCTAGATCAAATGGTAGTTTTTGCATAGATATAAGTATAATTTTGAGAATCCAATAATTGATCCTAAATAATTATCATGTATACTTTTCACTTACTTTTTGTATAGATCTACTTACACAGTAAAACTAAGATAAGTATAGTTTCTCTTTGGTATTTTAATAAATCAAACATATTTTGAATTTTGTACTTCATATATTTAGCATATTTTTGTATTATAATGTATAATATTCATTTATCTAATTTTGAAATTAATTGGCCTGCTATAGATTAGTTTATCACACTTATGCTTGAACTATTTCTATATTATTGATCCTATCCCAGACAATTTCAATTTAGGGTTATACATTTGGTGAACTCAAATATTATGTATCTTTATGTAGTTCCTAACTTTCTCAAGGATTTTCAACCTTCTAAGGTTTTACGCAGCTATTCTTTCCTTGGAGCAATCATTATTCTCATCATCATGGGATTTTATCCAATATTTGTTGCCTCTACTTCAATAGTTTACTCTTATGTCTCATCCTCAACTAAGTTAACTCTTGAGTTATCTCAATTCCTCTTTCCTTGTTCATGATAATATGAGCACTCCAATTATCTATGCCCCTCTCCACATATGTAAAAATCATAAGACCTATGTTGATTTTGAAACCATACCCTAGTACCACCATAACCTCATCCTCTCTGAAATATTAGTTTGCTTTATTGATATTGAAATCATTGTATATTATCTCCTTTTATTTGTGAAACATGTGATGATTCTCCTCTAGTGGGAATAAATCCACCTATAGTGGTATTAAACCCACATCGTCCCCTTACTAGAGGGGATATCCTCTTCTTGGCCTAGTTAATCTTTTGAAAGTCTATCTATTTTGTGTTTATTTTACCTTCAAATATAATTAATAATATTCCTCCATGGAAATTATTATATCCATACTTAATTCATCTTGAATAAAAAACTCCAAACCATTTTCATACCTTACAACCATTTGTTCTTCCATTTAATCATGCTCCAATCATATGGAAATCTTGTAAAACTCATTTGTATACTCTTGTATATTGTTATCCTTTTGTCTTAAATTTTTTAATCCTTTGTATAGGTTTTGTTCATAATCCATGGGAATAAATTTATCCCTCAACTTCTTATCCGTCTTTGTCTATTTTTTTATCTTCTCTTTAGCCTTTCTCTATCTTTATTTCTGAAGATAATCCCACCAAATCATTACATGGCCCTTTAATTTATTTAATGCAAATTTTACTTTCTTATCTTATATCAGTTTTTTCCATTTGAAAAAAATCTCTTACTTGTTCATCCAATGTATCAAAACCTTGGGTTTTAAACTACTTCCATAAATCTAGAAGTTAACCTTGATTCCTTCGTGCATTTCATATAAAGCCATAGCCATTATCTCTTCCATTAATGGATGGTGGTTTTTGTCATTTCTCTTGTTATGAAATTACATCTTCATAATTTATTTATTCATTTGTTCATCTTCTACTTTCCTTTGCCTTTGATTTTTGACAATCACAATTAATAATTCCACTTACCTCTATGTCTCTTACATAGTCCTTTTCATCTAAATAATTCATCCCCAACCTTGCCTTATCACCATCTCTGACACTTGTTATTTAATCACCTAATATTATACAAAAATATTAAATATAAATTTAAAAATATCTTACCTCCAATATTTAAACCTAAATCTGATACCAAATGAAACACACAAACTAACTAAGCAAAGTTATTAATAGGCATAAACTTAAAAATTGCACGAAAGCAAAATTCTCTATTGATTCTTATTCAATGAATAAAATATTACAATAGAGATTTAAATAAAACACAACTCAAAATTGTATTTAACATACATAATTAAAAAATTAAAATAAATTGAAAGCTACCTAAATCTAACTGACCCATTCAATTATAAAAAAATGTATTCTTTAGTAACTTTCATCTTCTAGTGATTTTTAGACCGTTATGTTTAAAAGTTATGCATGCAAGCTTGGATGGAATTAAAATATCCACATATATTATAAACATTAAAATTAACCTAATGAATTAATTTTAATGAAAGTTCATGTCCAACTACAAAAAAACACTATTTCTAAAATGGAAAAAACTTGAAAAATATACTAAATTGCATTTTTGGACCCTCAGATGGTCACATATGGAATCCAAAAAGTTTTGAAAACATACCTAACTAGAATAAACTTAATGGGTAATATACACCTAGTTTACATAATAAAAAACAAGTTACGGTACACTTGAGGAAAGAGAGTTATCCTTAATTATCCTATCACAAATTGAAATGCTTACTCAGCTGGTCTTCCTGAATATTTTGACATCAATCCCTCTTTTAATGTTGCTAACTTTCACCCACATTAATACATGTTCAATGATGATGTAAAGTCTCATGAGGTCAAAGAGTGGATCAAAAATTGTCATAACAAAAATAATGAGAATTTTGGGAGAGTTTTAGACACCAAAATTTATGCCACAAGATACCAGGTGTGAAAGTTGTATTTGGTTAAATGGGTGGACCTATAATATTCATATAATTCATGGATTACTGAACTGAAACTCTATAAATTTAGAAAAAATTGATTTTATAGTAGTTATAAACTAAGAGGTTGAGAATTATTTGATACAAAGTAAGATAATGTAACCATTGACATTAGGTAGTCATCACAACATTTGTTGTATAGTGTTATCAAACTGACACATTCCTATTCATGAAGAGGGGATAAAGGTATCAAGTCTAAAATCTAGCTGACATAGTTGATGTTATGAATTAAAATATATATTTAGTTTAGTTGAATTGTATTCTTACCTAGACAAGCAAAATTTCAAGGATACCTTGGATGGAAATAATGAATTGTGAGATAAATTAGGTAGAATAAAGAGCACAAAAATGAGGTAGGGAAAAACCGATGGGAACCAGTCTTAATCTATATACTTTAGGTGAGTGCATGAGACCATTTATTATATGATAAACCAATGTGATATCTAGTTCAACTTATTATCCTCTTTGCATGCATAACTAGGGAAAGTAATGCAAAATTAAAGGAAAAGAACCCAACATTTTGGTTATGTTGCTAGGACCCATTACACTTGTTATCATGATGGTTGGAAAATGGTTGAGTGAATTTCTTTGGAGAATATTGAGTTATATAAAGGTATATTAGAAGAAAATTTTGTGCTCCAATATATTGAAATAGGAATTTGCATGGGTAGAGAATAATCTATATGATTCTCTCTATGAAGTATTCTTTATAGAATTTTTGGTGTACTTACATGCTTGGTTTTTAACGTATGCACAAAATTATTCAAAAATTTATGAGCATAAAGCTTCTTTGTTGGTATAACATTAGACAACCATAACTAAGTTATAAGTTATTTGGACATACACATTAGACATTTGGTGGAAAGGAACACTTAAAATTTATATTTTATAATATGTGGTCTTTACATATTCTTGCCCAAAAGAAGTGTAGTTCAACTTCCTAAGAGATTCATGAAGAAGGTATATCAAATAGTTACCTTTAGATATTAAAAATCTTATGGTTAATTATGGACATGAGAAATTTTCTATGGATGACTAAAATCTTTCATGCATGAGAAACATGGTTAATGGGGAATGGATGGTTATAGGTTGGTATGAGATTGGGAGTTCAACATGAAAGTTAGGTCATGAGAATGGTACAATTGAAAGTATGATGAGGTCAAGTGTAGGGATATGAGAGGTAATGAACCTGAGGGTCAATTAAAAGATATTATAAGTGTCATGAGAATATAAAGGAAAATGGAGAGGCATAAGGAATACCCCTTATCCACATGATGATACCCTTCATTAACATAGGTATGCATGGAAGAGATAGGATAGGAACTAATAGCATAACCTAATCCATAAAGAACTAATTCCCCCACCATAGCACATGTTCTTGCATTTGAGTTTGATATAATACTTGTAGTAAATTAAATTATTTATAGTTTAGAGTCTAAAGTTTAGACAATATAGGAATATTTGTGAGTACAAGTTTAACATAATAATCTACCTTTAACATTGAATTGTCCATTACAAATACAACTTATGGCTTATCTTGGAATGACAAGTGGACCTAATATAAGTAATGGGTAAACTACATGATGAACCATATCAAATCAACCTTATTTACCGATCAATACTTTTGGTGCACCTATTATTACATGAGGCACTGAAGGAAACACCTGTAGTGGTTCTGTTAGAGGAGGATCAGGTGATGGCACTAGAAGAAGTAGTGGAACTCTACTATAGAGTTTAGGAGGAGTTGGAGATGATGCTTCACCAAGTGCACTTATGATGTACTATGAGATGATGCTTCATCTCCCCAAATATTGATGTATTAAAAATGTGGTGAAACACATTCATAAGTGTGAACTCATTTAGTGAGAGTGGGGGATAACTTCTTTAGAACAAAAGGATAATCAATTTGTAACTACTTTGATGGATCATGTGCACAAATGGTATCAAAAAATATTACCCTCAATAGGTAGCTGTGAGTTATGAAACATTTAAAATTGAATTCCCTCAGGAGTTTAACATTCCTATGTTTGAGTAACAAAGCATTACTGATTTAAAGGACATAAATCAAGAGCTCACTGAGAGTGTGCACAAATATGATGCATGTTTAAAAATGATTATTTTGAGACTATCATTTGAGATTAACTCAACATAATGTGATCAATGGTTTTTTGGAAGACTTTTTCTTCCATTTCATCAAGCTCTCTCCCAAAATACCTTTACCAACCTATATGAGGCATTGGAATTTGCTCTCCATGCCAAATTTGTGGGAAGTATAGATATGGGGATCAACCCCTTTATGGAGGTTTAGATTACTACTATGGCCTCTTAGCTAGAGAATCTAATGGATAATAATGCTCATGCCACCCACAATGGTTTATGGTGTGTTTATTGTGAAGTATAGGTACATAATAAGAATAATTATCAATGGAGGAATGATTGCATCATAATGAAATAGTCTTGTGAAATATGTCAAGAGGATCATAATGTAAGGAATTATCCCTTAATCTAGCATGCTACATAGGATATATTATCACTATACTATAAAATATGTGATGCATATATGCATGATACTAATGACTATCAATTCATTAATGATATACATGAATCATGCACAAAAGGGACTCATCAAACCATGTTGTTAATAATGAAAAGTCTAGTAGAGGATAACATTTTTGAGGTTGAGGACATGGAAATGGGTTTAGGGATGATAATTTTCAACCTAAGACCTATTATAAGTTTGGATGTCTATACCACTATCAGTTTGATTTACTTACTTACCCATCTTATTCCTTTTGTAAGAATGAACATCATTTGTTTGAAAGCCCCAACTTATATATGTCTATCACCAAAGAGCATAATGATAAGGGAATTGGGATGATTCATGTTAACAAAAATCCAAGTACTTAGTGAAGACCTTGTCCTACCACCCCGCTAATGGGGCCAAAGGTAAATGTTATAACATAAAGTTGTGCTCAATCCCAACCTATTTCAATTACATCCATAGAGAAGGTTCAATGTGAATAATCATGTGTTCAACACTACCTTGATGTTCAAAACTAGAAGGAGGTATTACATGACATAATGGCCCTAACACATGATTTACAAGGTGAAATTGTGTTTTTAATGGAGAAGGATACAACCATGTTCATTGAGATACAAAAAGAAACTATCTCAACATAAGCTAAGTAGGATGAATTTTTAGAGCTATTTAAACTACTCCTTAATGCAAAAAATATTCCCTTCTTGAAGAATTGGCTACAAAAATAGACAATGAAGACTCTTATATATCATCAATTTACCATGCACATGGGCAATAATCCTATGACAAACTAGATCTTGAATGTGACAAGGAGATTATGGTAAATGCATCCATTGATGGTTGGATGATCTGAGATATACTAGTAGATATCAACATAGAAGTTAATGTTCTCGTGAAGGATGGTTGGAGGAAGATAGGGAGCCCCACTTTGCAAACCTCACCACATATTATATTTATGGCCAACAAGACTCAAGTAGTTCCTATAGGAGTTATCAAATATGCCATCGTTAATATTGTGGGTGTCCATTTCAAAGGTGATTTTAATGTAATTAAACTAGTTGATGTTAATGACTTTCCATCTCTATTGGGTTAACCATAGTGTTATGCCAATAATATTGAGTTGTGTTTTAATAATCCATACATCAACTTTGAGAATGACAACCAGGGTAGTCATTCCTCTCACTAAAAATCAAGGTCCCCCTTGTATTTAGGTAGTTGATATTGATGAGGATATCATCCACATTTATAACATCATGGTGCAAGGAAATGGATAGGTAGATCATACTCCTACTGGTATGATTCATTAGGGAGACACGCAATCCATATTTGACACCACCAACATTACTTATGAACACTAGACACAGATAATATGACCTCACAAGATGAGGTTGTGTTGAATTTGGTCAACAAATAAATACTACATGTAAACTACCTAAGCACTATAATCCTGTTTAACTCATTGGTGGGTGACTAATGAATGCACCATCTTTTCAGTTTGATCAAACACTTAGGTTTCATGGCCAAATAAAAGTCCAGGAGTAATTATAGAAATAATAGATTTACTATATTTTTAAAGATCAAGGTACATGTGCACTCCTTATTATACTTCAAGGAATAATTTTCCATTAGTGGGATACTCATTAATACATGTTGTTGACAAGGGAATGAGTACGTATCATGATACATCATCATTTTCACAATGATAATAGGGTTTGTATTGAACTTATCTATAATGGTATTGAGTCCCCAAGAAATCATCTAGCCACCTATGACAATCTTTGGAATGTTGATGAGACATTTTCAATGGAATCATTATGGGTACATGCATTTTATGGCACTCTACATGCCTAGGCTAGAGCATGGTATGTTCATCAAGAGATAGGCTAAGATATAGATACTTTTGAATTCTTAAAACATGGTATACTCACCACATTTGCATTCTCTTCACCTTTATCAAATCTGAACTTATCTTTGCAAGCAATTTATTAAGCAATACTAGGCAATCAAGCACTAGTTGAAAATAAAATACAAACCATTGGTGAAATTGAAGATGACTTGGCCATTTTCCAATAACCTGATACTAATAACATGAATAAATTGGAACTCAACTCACAACCTAAAGATAACTATAAGGAATAGATCCAGAAGGGTAAGAATAAGGTTGTATGTTAATTTGATGAGGGGACTAGCACCAATCCCTAAAAGTGCCATTTGATCACTTAAACTTTCCTATAGACTATGTGGTGTGTGAGGTGAGATATAATATGCAATTCAAGTAGAAAAAGTATACTATGCTACTCCAAATATCTCATTACAATATTGGCATAGAAGACACCCCCAAGATGGCTATTGTAGGAAATTACTAGTCTAAAGTAAAATTGGCTAAAATATTTGAACTACTATAGAATTATGTAGATATTTCCCCTCATAACTACACAAAGATGAAAGGAGTGTATCTAGTATTATGCAAAATGCACATCTAATTAGTTTAAAATATTCACCCTATCAGGAAGTGATCATATCGAATGAATCCTAATATTTACATGCATGTTAAATAAGAAATTGATGAAATATTACATGCTATGATTATCACACCCATTGATTAATCTAAATGGGTTATCCCCATGCAGATTAACATCAAGAAGGATGGTTGAATCTACATTTATGTATATTATAGATAGTTAAATGTTGTGTGTGTCACAAACCCATTTCCAATACCATTCATAGAGGAGATTTTTGAAGGTGTCAATAGTTTTGAAATATATACCTTCACTAATGTATTTTTAGGCTCTCATAAAGTACAAATTTCTAAGAAAAATAAAGCAAAAAACACTTTTGCATACAATGTTATGTCATTTGGCTTAAAGAATGCACAAATAGTCTTCCCTCATATTGTGGTAAAATACTTTAAAGATTTTATCCACAAGTTATTTCAAGACTATCTAGATGATTAGACCATGTATGGTTTGGTGCATGACTAATGTGTCAATTTATGACTCGTACTTGAGCACTTTTGACAACTTCAAATTTCCTTAAACTTGAAAAAGTGTATCTTTTCCACACTTTTTGGGAGCCTATTAGGGCACATCATTTCTCGGGATGGGCTACTCATGGATCCAACCAAGATTATGGTTATTATTTAACTCTCACCTCCATCCACTTAGCGTGAGGTCCATTCCTTTCTTGTTCATATAGGATATTATTGTAAGTTAACTTGTAGTTAAGATAACATAGCAGTTCCATTAGAAGAATTGACAAATAAAATAACCTCTTTTTATGGACTGAATGACACCAATAGACATTCATGACCTTAAAGGAAAAATTGGTAACTATATCTGTTATCTAGTTTTCAAATAAGACAACACCATTTCATGTATATGTAGATGATTCTATAATGGTGGTGGACATTATCCTTGTGCAACCTAGCAAAGGGAATCTGGATCATCCTATATATTTTTATAATCATGAGCTAACATCGGTAGAGAGGAATTACTCTACTAAAAAATAGGAATCCTTAACCATGGTTTATACACTTAAAATTTTCTATCAATACTTATTGGATAATCCTTTCACTTTCTTTACATATCATGAGGTGATTAAGTACCTTGTGAATAAACTAGTGGTGTATGGATGAATCTACCAATGAATTATTCTATTATAAGAGTTCTAATACTTTGTGGTTGTAAAACTTGGTAAAGTGAATTTTGGTCTTGACCACCTCTTGCATCTTGAGCCTAGTGAATGAATGCATACTATAGAGGATGATATACCTAATGTACATTTTTTCTAAGTTATGCATGTGCCCAAAGAATTATAAGAAATAGTTATTTTTATTACAATAGGTTCCATCTCAGACCATCTTAGCACCCCATAGAAAAAGTAACTCATTATACACATTTCAAATTTTAGGCTTATTGGTGGATATCTATACAAAAATAGGAAGGGATGATTTGTTGTGTAGGTATGTTATCCATCAAAAACACATGAAAATACTTCAAGATGTCCATGAGGGTGTCACTAGAGGAAATTATGTTTATGATGCAACAACATGAAAGGTACTCCTAGCTAGTTTATGGTGGACCACCATGTTCAAAGATGTCAAACATTATGCATGTCAATGTGATATCTATTAGTGAGTAAGTAAACCAAAACACTGGGATGCTATGCCTCTTCATCAAATCTTGGCTCTTAAACCTTTTGAAAAATGGGATATTGATTTTGTTGGGCCCATTACCCCTACTACAAGATGAACTGGCATGTGTTACATCATTACTGACACCAACTACCTCATGTGTTCGATTGAGGGAATGTCCATACATGATTTTACTACTACAACCACCACCAGATTCCTATTAACCAAATTTGACTTTTAGGTCAAATTAGGGTACCCATAGGTAAAAAATTGGTTTTATATATGTTTTAGGGAGAATAATATCTTGTCATGAGGTGTTTCATATGTCATTTATTGTTATTCGATGATATATTAGCCTTAATCATAAATTTCATTAGCCAACATGTCTTTTTGAGTCAATTTAAGGGTTAAAAAGGTGCATTTAATGCTTTATATAGGGTTTTTGGGAAATATAAAGGTTATAAAAGATTATTTCATGCCCCATGTTCCACTATAAGTTTTAATTAACTAAAAAAATTGAATGATGTTAGGTTATCCAAAAGACAAGGTAGTTTTCTAGTGAAAGGAGAAGAAAATGGCACTTGTATGACCTTTGTGGGATATGTGCCACTTGGAAAAGGTTTAAATGTGACTCTTCAGATTCCCCATTATTATCTCCACATTTTAAATTATCTAGAGGTGTCATTTTAAATGTCAAAACTATTTTACTCATTTTCACTTTAATTGGCAAGCAAAAGTGACCTACAGATTTGTACTTGGTATAATCAGCACAAGGGGTCTTAAGAAAAATTGTCTTAAGAGTGTATTATAAAATTATTCAAATTACATTTAATTTTTGGTTACATAATAATGGTGGTCTGAGTTTTATGAACCATTCTTAAGAAGTTGACCTTTCAAATATGCTTGTTATTCTACGTACCCTGTAAGTTTTGCTCTTATTTGTGAAAGTCCATATAGTTCACTTATTAAGATTTATTATAGAGTATGTTTAATATATTCCATTATGTCCTACAATATTTTTTAACTTTTGGATTTGATTTTATGAATCAACCAAATCAGTTTTCAAAGAAGAGTGAAGGAGTGAACTTGCAATTAATTCTACCTTATTCCACAAAATTAGTATTTTATAGAGGTCTTGTATAAATGGAAAAGGATGTACCACATGATTAAAATTCATATTTTCACTTCATTAAATATTTTTGTTTCACCATGTCATCATTAGAGTATCTTGATAGATTATCTTCCTCCATTATCAGCTCTTTACATAATTTTAGTTACAATTTCATGCATGAGCTTATTCATCTTATCTATGAAGTGGTAATGAAGGTGTATTATCTTATTAAATACTTTAATATTTGAATAAAGTTATTTTTTATGCTTGGGAAGGTGTAAGTTTGATCATATGCTCATATTCTATGCCAAGCAGTCATTGATGCCTCTATCTACTCCATTTTACATGTGTGCAAGTGGATTTAGGTTGCAAAAGGTGTTTTTAATCTGGTTTCAAAGAGTTATTGATGGAGAACATATATTTGAAGATTTACTAATGCATTTTGATTTGTTTTAAATCCATTTTATTCCATGATTTACCACATTTATTACCCTTATTATGTACACATAGCTAAAATAGCCACCTACAGTCATTACTGATGTCATCCTTGGTAGTGAGAATAATTGATATTTTTCTAATATTTTAAGACCGATAGAGGTGTATTGGCATGTTTGATGGAAGTATAAAAGGTCCATATGAATAGGTAGTATCCTATTGTTATATCCAATTCATTGTTGGTGTGCCAAACATCCACCTATAGGTGATTTAGCAAGGGTCAAAGAGCCATTTTGAAATGTTTGTCAAGAGATGAAACTCATCTTAAGAAATATCATAAGTTATAAGGGATCCTAGCATGTATTTTGAAGTTATAGGATGAATAAAAAATGTGTAAAGTCCTTCTCAAGACAATGACTAAGTTTTTAGACCTATAGTTTCCAAAAAGGCAAAATAATGGCCCATGAGCTTTTTGAAAATGATATATAACAAGGATACAGATTTACTTGATGCATATAATGAAGATACTAGATTTATTATAGTATAGAATATACCCCTTATAAAGGTGGAGGTCATAAAGTAAGAGGGATAAGTTTTTGAAGGCCTCAAATATGCCCTAAAACATACTGAAATACTTCAGTAATATCTACAGGCCTATAGATGCAAATGACCCTTTTATCACCATAAAGAGAAACTTTGAACTTTATAATGGATAATGGTTTAAATATAATGAAAATATGTAAAATTAATTTAATCCTCTAAAAAAAGGGTTGGGATAAAGCTCTATGCACCCATGATTACCTACATGTGTCTCCTCAAGCATGGAGATCAACAACTACATCAAGTCATAAGATGGTGTCTCAGTCTCGTCAATAGGGACTCAGTTTTGGGGTAAATAAGCACTTTATAGAGTTAAAAATATCTCAATATTGATAGATCAATAAGTTATCACATCAAATAGGTATGTTAGTGGTGTCATATAACTCTCCTAAAAGAAAATAAGGCTTATACAAGGTCTCAAAACCCTATACAAACCTACAATAGGGTTCAAGATAGTAAAGGTAAGGTGAGACCTAGACTATTTGATGAGGAGAGGGATGGTATGTGACCTAGGATAAGGTTTAAGGGAGCCTAAAATTATCATATTCAAATGAATAATTCCCATGAAGCCTATAGGTAAAGGTAAAATAGGGGTGTCTCAGTCTAGGTACAATAGGGTACCCAATTTGGACTAAAATATGCATATGAGGCCCAAAAATGAGTTTAGGTGATGAAAAAAGAATGTATAATCTTAAATAGGAACATGGTGACCTCCATAATATCTTGTTTATGAAAAACAAGTATACACAAACTTCCTAAGGCCTTACATACACCTATTCATTAAGTGTGCACTTGTAGTGAAGGTAAGAGTCTATCATGCAAAGATATAAATAAGGTTTGAATTAAAATTGAGATGGTTCATGATAGATAAAATTAATGGTTTACACACTTTAAGACCCATCTAATATTATCAACCACTTTTCATTATATGGGCTAAGCCATCATTCTATACAATGAGTTAAGAAACCTCTTGGTCCAATAGGTGAATATGAAGAATCTAAAGAAGGGAATGTTTTTGGATGAACCAAAATCTCAAATATCATGAAGTGGATATGAATTTTTTCTATATAAACCTAAAATTACTATTTTGGATTAGATAGGCCACTCTTAGGAGGGTTTGATGAAAATGCAGTGAAATAGGGTTTTTTGAGGCCTTTTTGGGGCATTTAGAGATGGTTGAACATCTAAACCATGGAATTATGAAAAAACCTATGGTAAAAATGATCATTAGGAATTTAAAAATATCAAAAAATATTCAATTTTCCATGGGAATGTGGGATATGCCTCTCTTTTTTGTCTTAGAGGTTAGCTAGTCTAGGAAAATTAGACTTTGGCAAAGTGAGCTAATGAGGGCAAATTGAGAAAAAGTTTTGTCATGGATATTTTGGAACCTCATGGAAACATAATATAAGTTATATAAAAATGAAATTGATTTCATGGAATAAATATATAAATCTCATACTCCTCAAGGTGACCAATTGCTCATGTACATAGTCTAAATAGGCAGGGTTTCATTAGGCCTAGTTGGCAAATGAGAAAAGAGGATGAAGTAGGGTGCTTGGAAGACTATGTATTAGCTTGGTAAGCTAAAATTAGGTGTGAATATTAATAATACACCAACCTAACTATGATATACTAGTTTAAGTAGCTCAAACCAATAGGGTGCATGCTAAGCCTAAGAGGCTTTAAGGAGGTCTAGTGCCAAATGGATTTATAGATCTTGGTAGACTATCCAAATGATTAAGGAATGTTGAAGATGTGTATATACACATTATTGAGCTAATATTATGTATAATAACCACTGAAAATACAATTCTATCCCAAGAAAAAATCAAACATGAAGGAGTAGAATCAAGCTCAAAAAGGTGTGTTCAAATACTCAGATCTTTTCCAAGGTTTTGCATGGGAGATAAAGGGATTAAGATTGTTTATTAGGGACCATTGTAATAAATTTTGTGGAATTTTTATGTAGTTTCAATGTCTAAGTTTAATGAAGTAAGCTTAAGACCAGAAACTACTTAAAACCCTACTAAACACTCAACTAGGACCTAATGGAGAAAACAAGATTTAGGAGCTATCCAAATGAAATATTTTAGAAATTAAAGCTATTTAATCATGAATAGGACTCCCTCAGGATATCTTCCACCAAGATGATTTGTATGGTATTATATGAACAACATGTAAAATAGGCTTTTATCACTATTTTTTGTGTTTTGTAGGTTTTAAAGAGGATCTAAAGATGAAATAAAGTTTGAGGAGAGTATTAGGAATTTTAATAACTCCATATGGACATTTTATTCTATGAAAAAACTCATAATTTTCCAAACCAAATATATTCTTTTAGCCAGTCAAAACTGGCATAATGGATGTAAGGGTGAAAACTCCAAGTGTGATCCTTTTTAAATCATGACTAATACATCTAAGTCCATGGAATGTATTATAAGGTGTCATTAACTCCATACCATTTATTTTCATGGGAAAATTAGGGAATTTTTTAGGTAGTGTGAAGGGTAACTTAAAAGGGAGTTTTTAAGACTACAAATAGTGATAGCTTCCTTCCAAGAGTTTTCAGATGAGTAGGAATAAAACCAATGCATGGAGATGCATTCTTGAAGTCCTTAAATATTATCCCAATAATATACCTATCCATATTTAGTGGTGGGATGTTTAAATAGGATCAAATTATGAAGATAGTTTTTTGAGCCAAAACTAGGAGTTTCAAGCCATTTTTCATAAATTTCATGACTTGTATGGACATTTGTACCTCCTAAAATTGCATGGTTAATAACATATCTATTTATAATTAAATTTTAACCCCTTTTCTCAAATTTAAAAGTGTCTATGTGACCTTTTGACTTCCCTTATCTTGTTTTTCTCTCAAAAACTATAAATATTGACTCTTTCATCTCTTTTTAGTAGCCTCCATTGGTTGATGGTGAAAACATGGAAAATTTTGTACTTGAATGAATATTGAAGAAATAAAAAAGTTATTTATCCTACTTACATGTTATAAAATTGTGTCTTATTACAATCTTGTTTATCTTGTCTAGTGGAAGATGATATTTTCTAGCATGTTATCCTTGATTGTTTAACAAGTGTGCAGAAGACTGATTGTTACAGGTCTTTGTTAGTGTTATTTTCAAGTTTAGGAGTGTATTATAATTGATGTATTATTTTATTCTCTGAAGGAATCATTAATTTATATCCTAAGTATCAAATACCTTCTTGAACCTAACTTATGAAACACTAATGTGACAATGCAACTTGAATTTAAGTTTTGTGTGACAGAAGCCTTGTTTGGCTCTAAGTAGTATAATTTTAGTTCATAAGAGGAAATAAAATATTGGTACATCATTTTTTTATATTTTTTATTTATTTTATCAACCCTTTTCATCCAAAATTTATAGGACAAAAATGACTTCAAAGAATGCATTAAGGGAACTAGCCTTCTAGAGATTCATCTTAATAATTTGTTACCCATAGCAAGAGAGATGTCTGCATTGTACCACTTGGATGAGGAGATATAGACATCTCATAAATGGGTGAAAATATAATTGAAAACAATTCCTCTGGTAAATTATCATCACTATATATGGATTCCATTTAAGTTTAACAAATGATTGATGAATTCACTTCCTTAATGAAAAAATAAACATCATGTTAGTTGAGTTTATGATTATGTACCATAAGACAACTCCATAATTCCATCAAGAAAACAATGCTACTTAATCTTTTAAAAATATCCTAGGCCAAACATTAATAAAAATCTATAATATTAGTCACATTAACTAGGATGATTGAGTTTTTTCCATCTCATGGGCCTATTAAACCACATATAAATGATTGAACAAGAATATTCCTTTTCATCTTGTCTTTCATGTTGAAGCGGTTATACTGGTGGAGTTCCTTGTTCCTTATTTACATATAGAATGTGTTGGTTGGATCTATGATAAATAATATCTAAAAACATTCCTTTATTCTTTATTATAGTTAGATGAAACATGATTTCTTGCACATTAAAATAATGAAGTTGAAAAATAGAAGCAAAAATCTTGACATGATAAATATCTTTAAAACATTTTTTTATCCTAGTATGAATTTATTGGTTAATCATTACAATTTAATGTGCCACTCTTGTAAACTTCACATCCATTAGGATGACTCTTTCATCATTCATAACATCTATCCCACTAGCTCATGCAAGTTAAGCTTATTAGATGGCCAATTTATTCTAGGTTATTTTAATGGTAGTTGTCTTAGTCCCTATAATTTCATATAATATTTATAATTAATTTCAATAATATGTGTGCCACTATATTATTTTAGTCTTTTTTTTTTTTTTTTTCCCAATAAAGCAATGCATTGGTTATGCAACTTTTGTTTGGATTTAGTTCAACACATGGCTCTCTTTATTTTTTGGGTCATGCTTGTGGAGGACCATGAAAGTATTTTAGTGTGGGGTAGGTTTAAATATGATTAAAATAAAGTTGGAACAAGTAAATGTTGGATGGAATAATTTAAAAGAAAGGCATGTAGGTGAAGATCAATGTGCATGGTGGGCACAGATGCAATCAAGAGCACGAATGGAAGCACAAGTGAAAGTTTAAAATAAAACACAAGGAAAATGTACACATAATGGGGTTGTGAGTGAAAATGTATAAGGATAAATTAACTCACGTAGGAGGTAGTGCATGATATGAATTGTGTAAAAATTACATTAAATGAAAAGTCTTTATAAATGGGTCAAGAGGTAAAAAGTAGTCCCCACTTTAGAGAATGGAAATTTAAATATTTTTATAGTTGGCATGCACTATGAGTAAATCACGAGGATGGGATAGGTGTATTAAATGGATAAAGTATTAATCATAATGGTAATCATGCAAAATGGATGTCATGGCATACCATTTTAGAAAATTAATGAGTGAAATTATGGATGAATGCATGGGAGAATAAATGTATGCAAGTCCTTAAGATTATATAAAGTTATAAGGTCCTCATTTTAATAATTTACTGATGAATTTTTCTTAACTTATAGAGCTTGAGTGAAGCATTTTAAGCCACCAAGAAGAGAATTCATTAAAATCTAGTAAATTTTTTGAAGTTGAGAAGTGAAGAAATGATTGTGAATGAAGAAAATAGTGAAATTATGATTGAATGAACATTATTGAGGAAGTTACAAGTTACAAGTATAGATGTTCACCATTAGAGGATGTTGAACTAGAAAATTAGGTAAATTCAAACTAAGAAATATGTATTCCTTAAAAAGATTCAAATAATCATGCCTCAACCTTTAGGTTCCTCAAAAGGTGATGTGGCCAAAGTAGAAGGCCTAGAGAAGTAAACCTTTACCCATCATAATTGAAAAGGAAGAGTATGATGACATAGGAAGACAACCTATTATAATATATGAGGAAACCCATAGTAAATCCAATGTGAAAGTAGAGAGCATGGCATATAAAATAACATAAACATATATTGGAAAGGACCCAATAATAGCATGTGAAGGAGGGAAAAGAAGTCAACAACACCATGTTCACCCTCTATGTTGATTGAATAAATGTAATACCCTAAGTTGGTATTACATGGAGAATAGTGGGAATCTAATGTGTCTTAATGTCAAGTGCTTGACTACAACCACCATCAACTTGAGAATGACGGAGACTTATAGTGATACTATAGAGTCAAGCACCCAAATATAAGGAATGAGGTCACCTATGATCTCATAATTTTTAATCGATTGAATGATGTTAGTGTTTTCTAATTATTTCACTTGCCTTATTTTGGTAATCCTATAGAATTGGTGAGATTTTGGGTCTCACAAATCCATGAAGACTATTTGTACTTTATAGGGTACAAGATGTGAATCACTACCTAATGGGTTAGCAAAGTGATAGGGTTATAATGTTTGGGCATAGACATTATTGTGGATTTAGAGGACCATAAATAAGTAGATAAGGTAACATTAATTCTAAAATATAATAATGAGGGCCATGAAATGCATATAACTCACCTTAAGGACCCCACCATTTGGGTAGCTTTTTGCTTGGTAATGACCAAGCTTGGGGTGGAGATAGGTGGAAAGAGGTAGACATGGTTCACCTCTACATGGAAAACAAGATGGCCCAGAGGTAAAAATATAATTATGACTTATATTTCATCGATAAGATTTTGGAAGATGTAGAGAAGGTCCACCACCTTCCAAATCATAAATTTACATGGGACACAATTCTTATTTTATTAATATTTGATGAGATTGGTATTTTAGAATACACTATGAAAGAGTTGAAGTGGGTGTACCCATTAGAGAATAATTATGCTAAAAATTTTAGTAGTTCACTTATCTAAGATCTAGCTCCCCCTCCCAAAAACTAAAAATTAAGGGATTGTTCAAAGGGTTAAAAGAGGCATTTAGCAATGAATGGTGCATCCATAAATAGTTACTAGTGCAAATGAGAACCCAAGTCTAGTTTACTATGATGAAACATTATTCACTCATGTGCATCTACATGGATCCCATAGATAACTTGTTTAGGTGGCTTAATATTCCATATACATTTACTTCAAAAATTTTATGAATCACATTGTCAACATGTGCAAGGTGTGCATTAATGCTGATAAAATTGATGTTTAAACTCATACTCTTTGACAACTATATGTTTACCTTAGGAAGAAATCATATAGGGAGAGGGTTGACATAAATGTTATAGATATCAATGCACACAAAATTCTCATCATATAGGGATAGGATTGGAACTAGTTAAGTGTTATATTTTATAGAATTTTGATAGATTGAGTTCTACATAAAATATAGTGGTCATCTATATTTTCTATGGCCTTGTGGATCAAAATTGATAGTGGTTGATTTATAATTTATTTATTTTTCATTATACAAGTACCACCTAAGGCAACATTTTTAAATTATTTCAAAAGACAAATAGAGATGAACCCAATTTTTTTCCATTCACAAAAATAAAAATAGTTGTTTTGGCTTCATTATCTAGTCGTCTAGCTGTAGAAATGCATTTTAGGAGATGGGAAAGAATAATTTCAAATTTAGTGTAGGGATGGGACATTTTTTTCCCAATGGAAAAGGTATTTTTATTGACCAAATTAAACACATTCACACTATAATGACTAGTTTTTAAGAGAAGATCCTGAGATGTTTCACCTTATGATAAGTAAATCCAATATTCAAACTCATTATTTTTTAATATAGATTAGGGTGGAGTGATAGCTTAAAAAATGGAATGGTAATGAATGGGAAGGGGTTCAACCCTAATACCTATCACTATTTGGTTCTAGTAGTCATGAAGGTGGTTTTTCCTAATACATTTGTAACATGTCAATACGTGGCTATCCCTATTACCAATCCCATCCAATGAAACCACGTGAATTATAGTAATAATAAAATGTGAAGAGATAAATACATAAAATTATGAAACTAAGTAAATATAATTGGTAACTCAATCTGTTAGTCAATTAAGTTACATTATATCCCTCAACGTATTCATACCTAGATAAGCAGAAGCTCAGAGACACCTTAGGTGATAGGAATAAATTATGAGATAAAGTGGATAGATAACCACTCAAATAGAGCTTACCAAAAACTATGTAGGGTATGAGCCAAGTCCCCATCTTTGGTTACATCATAAAATTCATTTAAGATGTATATAAGCTATATTTTTATAACCCATATCTATATATACAATAATATATATTATCTTATGGTGCATTAATATCTTATCATTACATAGTAATAATTGAAGTGCAAAGTGCACTTATCTACATGCATATGATAAAATTTGGTGAAAAAATAATGATATACACATGTTTGTATGTGATACAAATGCTTTTTGGCTATGGTGAATCTCTTCAATAGAATATGCTTATATAACATTATCCTTGCTTTTCATAGTTCTTTGGTATACTGTTTTATATTTTGGACACTTTCCTTGATAGTATGGCTATCTAAATGTTCTAAGAAAATATAACATTTTTGATGTTTTTTTGAATTTAGAATTACTCAGAAGTAGCTATTTTTCATGGTATCAAAGTATTTAAGTGTTTTGAGTAGTGGATTCATACCACTCATGCATATATCATGATTTTTCATGAGATGTTCACTTCCATTATGTAATTTTTGGTGAAGATCTAGTTTCTGTTGTAAGGGCTAAAAAATCATATGATTGATATCAAAATTAACTTTAGAGTACCTATTTGGTTTCCTATATAAATTTATGCATTTAAAAAAAAAATTGATTTCGAGTTAGTATGTAAAATTTATGGCTTCAAGAAGTTATTGGACTTTTGATACTTTTGAAACTCCCAACATAAAATAGGCAGAAATTTTGAAATTGCAATAGTAGTTTTGTAACCTTAAGTAGTATATTTAAAACTACCATGGTGATTTTTAACCCCTAAGTGATGATTTATCATCTATTTAAATTGTTTAAAACTATAAAAAGTGGTAGTTGATCTCTTGCATAATTTACTAAGAATTTCAGGGGACATGAAGGTGTTTTGGCTTAAGTTTTTTACTCTATAGCTTCTTCTTTTAGCTTAAGTCATATTAATGTGTATATTAAAACCAATACAATACATAAAATTTAATAAATTCTTATTCATTCATGAATTAATTTAAAGTTATTCATTTATATTGAGTATCCAAAATCATAAATGTTTAGAGATGTCAAATTAATGGAAGAGGAAACATAATGTGTGAATGGGATCTTCATGAGTTGTAGAGAAGGGAGTCTAGCACAAATGAGATTTGAGTTGAAGACTACACATATGAGATGGTTAAGTTTAGTATTATTTATTTTTTAAGAATCAATTCATCCACTAGAGGTTTCATAGATCATTACAAGAATAGGATTATTTTTAGGTTGGTAATCCCAAGAAGGAAAAACATTGTAAACTGTAAAACATTATGGAGATGAGGAAGCATGGTTTCATTATTACTATATTTTCATCATATTTTATATCTCCAAGGTATGTCTTGTGTATTTATCCTTTATGTTATGATTTATTTCTTTACTTCCATATTTTTAATATCTTGTAATTAATATAACACATCGAACACTCAAGAGATCTCAAGAACCAACTATCATAATACTAGCACTTATTCTTAAAGTGTTACAAACTTCACATTAATTTTTCACTTCTATGAAAACAAATTAAATTTTAATCATGTATGTGTTAGTATCATGTATAGAATGTGAAGGTTAGCCTGAAATGTATATAGTACGTGTGAATTACATGTGAAAGGCTTCATTAAAAATTGTATCCTAAATATGATATTTAAAAAGTTGGAATATGCTTTTTTATAGAATTTCCATGGTTGTTAAATGGCATATAATTTGGGGACAACCCATTACTATGTAAAGGGCTTATGTTGGTGAGCACTAGTAGTTTATGGAATAGAGAAAAAGCTTACTGTACACTTGAGGAATGAAAGCATCCTTAAGGATCCTATCACAAATTAAAACCTAAAATTCTTAGCCCTTGAAAAATTTTAAAAGGGATAAATTATAATGTTTACCTAACTGATCTACCTAATCATTTGAACATGTGTCCATTTTTAATGGGATTAACCTTTACCCACATGAATCAAGGTTGGATGATGACCCAAAGGATTGAGATGTTGAAGAGTCGACACAAATTTTCCTAAGAAAAAGAATAAGTAGATTGAGAGAGGTATCTACACTAAATTTTTTCCATGAGATCTTAGACATGCAATCTATATTTGATTAAATGGAAATGCCTACCCGATTCATAAAATTCATGTATTAATGAAGCTAAACTCTTGAAATTCATAAAAATAAGACTTTATAGCAGATCTAAACCACTATGTTGAGAATTATTTGATCCAAAATAAGATAATGTAACCAACTAACAATAACTAGTGAGCACAATATTTATTTTACAACATTCTCAAGGTAATATGTTTTTATTCATGAATAGAGGATTTAGAGGTTAGGGTTGAAATATCATTGACATAGATAATGTTAGGAATTTAAAAATAAATACAAATTGATAGTTATAATTAATATTATAACTTTGGTAGGATTTTATGTTTTTTAATATATAGTTTGTGTGAAATGGAGAAAATGAGTTGTCTAGAAGGAGCTAAAAAAAGAAAGAAAGAAAAAAATAGAACTAAAATTTTCTCATTTTGATGTGGTGACTATAATTGGGGGTTGTGTCTTATTTGATGTAGTATCTATAGTTGTTGTAATTACTTAGTATATGTAATTTATTATTGATATTTATTATCTCAATTTATTTAAATGAATGCATTCCTTTGCCTTCAATTTTGAATTTGATTCTTCAATTATTTGTCCTGTATGTTGTGTAGAATAGATTTTATAGACTATTTACAAGTATGTTCTATAATTTTGAAGAAGGTTATAAAAGTCTAGCTTCCAAGTATTTTGCTCCAACATTCGTATTCAAAGGTTTGGTAATTGATTTTTTCTCATGGTGAGTGTAGTTATTTGTATTTTTTTTGTTATAACTAATGGTAGTTTGGAAGGGAAATATCTAAAGTTGATCTTGAGATAATCTCCTAACAATTTTCTAGGAGAGATTTTTTATAAGTGGCTGCATCAAATTTTATAAATCTTTCCTTCTATAATGTGTTCAATAGTGATTATCTATAAGGTGATGGGCCCACACTAATTAACACGTATGAAGAAATGTGAATGGATATATATATTCATATGTTGATTATAAGTGTGAACAATACAATGGAGATATAAATGAGCTTTCTCATTGAGAAATATAATTTTTTTAATATAAATTTGGGCTTGATATGCTCTAATTTCATGTCTCACAAAAACCAATTGTGAGTGATTTAGTGCAAGAGATATTCAATAAGGACATACTAAGTCACACATTACAATAATTTGTTGATATTATTTTATATAGGGGTAAATATGATCTAAATATATTTAGGTCTATAGCATTTTTATTTTATTTTTTATAATTTTTTAAAACTAAATTTGGGTTTGATATACTCTAATTTCATATCTCACATAACCTATTGTGAGTGATTTGGTTCAATAAATATTCAATAAGGACATACTAAGTCACACCTTATAATAATTTGTTACTATTATTTTTATAGGGGGCTTAATATGATTTAATTATGTTTCATTCTATAGAATTTGTATTTTTTTGTAATTGTAATCATTAAAACATAAGTATGCTAAATCTTTGCTCCTTAGGTTTTAGTTTATGAGAAGTTATGTGATCAATTTAATGGATATATCTAAAAATGAATAAATTAGACTAGACGATACAATAATGGTTGAGATAAAGGTTAGGGAGTAAGATGATATGAAAATGAAGTCTTTGTAAAAAGGTAAATTTTTTGTATTTTCTCTTCTAAAAGTGAGGTCTTCAACTTGCAAGGAAAAAAGAACAATGACTAAAACATTTGGTGGATGAGCTTTGCAAATATGATCAATGTCTATATGGTGGATGAGCTTTGCTGAAGTCCTTGTAAAAAGGGAAATTTTTTAAATTTTCTCTTCTAAAAGTAAGGGTAATATGTTTTTGTTCATGAATAGAGGATTTACATGTTAGGGTTTAAATATCACTCACATAATTAATGTTAGGAATTTTAAAATAAATAAAAATTAAAAGTTACAGTTAATATTATAACTTTGGTAGGATTTTATGTCTTTTTAATATATAGTTTGTGTGAAATGGGGAAAAGGAGTTGTCTAGAAGGAGATAGAAAAAGAAAAAAAATAGAACTATTTTTTACTCATTTTGATGTGGTGATTTTAATTGGGGTTTGTGTCTTATTTTATGCAGTATCCATAGTTGTAATTAATTAATATATGTAATTAATTATTGATATTTATCAACTCAATTTATTTCAATGAATTGGTTCCTCTACCCTCAATTTTGAATTGAATTTTTCAATTATTTGTCCTCTATGTTGTGTAGAATATATTTTATAGACTATTTATAGGTATGTTCTAGAATTTTCAAGAAGGCTATCAAAGTCTATCTTCTAATTAATATGCTCCAACATTGATATTCATGGTTTGGTCATTGGTTTTTTCTCATGATGAGTGCAATTATTTGTATTTTTTATTATACATAACTATAGTTTAGAAGGTAAATATCTAAATCTTATCTTGAGATAGTCTCCTAACATTTTTGTAGGAGACATTTTTTATAAGTGGATGCATCAAATTTTATAAATCTTTCCTTCTATAATATGCTCAATAGTGATTATCTAGATGGTGATGTGGCTAGACTAATTAACATGTATGAATAAATGTAAATGGATATATATATATATATATATATATATATATATATATATATGTTGATTATAAGTGTGAACAATCCAATGGAGATATAGATGAGCTTTCTCATTAAAAGAGATAATTTTTATAGAATAAATTTGGGTTTGATATGTTCTAATTTCGTGTCTCACAAAAACCAACTGTGATTGATTTCGTGCAAGAGATGTTCAATAAGGACATACTAAGTCACACATTACAATAATTTTTTACTATTATTTTTATAGGGAGCTTAATATAATCTAATTATGTTTAGGTCTATAGTATTTGTATTTTATTTTTTATACTTTTTATAAAACTAAATTAGGGTTTGATATACTCTAATTTAATGTCTCACATAACCAATTATGAGTGATTTAGTTCAAGAGATGTTCAATAAGGACATGCATAGTCACACACTACAATAATTTGTTGTTATTATTTGGGTTTTATATGGATATTACCAATCCCCTATAATGAAACCACATCAACTATAGTAATAATAAAAAATGAAGAGTTAAATATAGAAAAACAATAAATTAAGTCTATTTAAGCCTTCAACAAATATATATTGTTTAGTTGCATGGTATTCTTACCTAGACAAGTAGAAACTCAAAGACCCCCTAAGTGGAAGGAAGGAATTATGAGATAAAGCGGGCATAATGAGGAGCACAAAATTTAAGCAAGGCATGAACTAAGTCCCCATCTACAGTTGCTTTTATATAAACCATGCCCTTGTTAATAAGAATAATAGTAGGTTGAATTCTAACATATTTTCCAAGTCTACCCACCCATTCTCTAAAATGTACAAGCACTTTGCCCAGCCCTTCTTCCAACATGCTTAATGATAGTGGCAATGTGGGAGTTTCAAAAACATAAATCACCTTCTCATGCAAACTAGGCATGTATAAGTCCATGTTACTTAGAGGTACCCAAGTACTATTATGATCATCCACCACATTTGTATTTTTAGGCTACACCAGTCTATGACTCTCTTCTTTTACATTCATACTCATATTCATATTCATGTTTATTTAAATTCTGGACAATACAAAAAAATTCAATTACATCAAGAATTTCCTTTCAATTGCATATATAAATGGAGAGAAAAGAAGTAAAAAAAATATAAGTATTGTATAGTTACAACCCTTAGATCAATGGTTATTTACCTTGAAGATGGTGATTTTAGGGGACTAAATGATCATTTCTGTAATATTTTCACAAAGTTGGCATACTTTTTGAGATGAAATTATATTTCAATTATGGAAGAGTATAATTGATGCTACTTATAACCAAGCTATGCTAGAGGATTTTTTCCATTGATAGCAAGATTAATATATAAATTTATTTTATTCTACATATTCACCTTCAAGCTAAAAAAGTACATTTGGAGTTCACCTATCTCTAAACCTTACTTGATGATTAGGGCAGTTCCCCTTGTCTAGTTAGTAAAGTACCTCTACACCCCTTCTATCATTAATCATCCCCATGAGTCAATAGGAATGAGTCATAGGGGAATATATTATTATGTATAACACTATAGTGGCTCTCATCAAATATGTTTCCCATCTCTGAAAACTCAATCTATTGACCATGAAGGAACTAGTGTTCATCACTAGGATGGCATCATCAAAAGTGATAATGGGGATGGTATAGGGGATGGTTATGGCCACATTAGATGGTATATACCATTGTAATTTAATTTACCTCACTTTTGCTTACTATTTATCCTACCAGGATAGACAATTATTGAATATAAGGATAAATAAAAGGAAGACTTTGATTAGGTTTTTATACTTGATGTTGTAGAACCTTGTGTATGTTAGTGTTAGGTTGTGGAGCTAAAAGCTTCACTGATGTAAACAAGGAAGGAGGTTGCTGAGTGGCAGAGTAACCAACGTCAATCTGATCAACCGACATCAGTCATATACAGTGTCAGAGCAACTGACATCGGTCAAGAGTCGACCAACGTCGATCACCTCCAGGCATATAGGGACTGACGTCAGTCCCCTGTGTAGTTCTAGAACTATCAGTTGCATGAACAGTTAGTTAATGAACTGGTTGTTTGCATGTAAAAGGCCAATTTTAGTCTTGAGTTATGGATCTAATTATTGTACTTAGATGTCTAATTATTGTTTGCATGGGATCTATATAATAGATTCATGGGCTATATTGTAAAGTGTGCTAGTTGAGTTGAGCAGACTAGCTCCTTTAGTGTGTGAAGAGAGCAAGAGTAGCTCCTCCTAGTTCCACAGAGGTGCCAAGTGTGTATGATTAGGTAGAGCTGCAAGTTGTACAAGTCTTGTAGAGATCCATAGGGGTGCTGGTTTGGAGAATCATAAGGACTTGGTGAGGCAAGGACAAGGGTTCTTTAGGGTGTAGAGAGATCTACATGGTAAGTAAGATCATTGATCTATAGGTGTTTGTGTGTGTTTATCTAGGTTTGCAGGTGTTGCAAAACCAAGTTGATTTGCAAGTGGTAGCAAGATCAGGGAGATCACAACACAACAGGTAACAAGATCAAGAGGGATCTACTTGGAGTACGGTGTGTACTCGGTCGTGGAGAGCAATAGAGGAAGGCAAGGTAGATCCTTCTAAAGTAAGATCATTTGAGTTGCAGGTTGTTGCAAGTTCATGGGAGGTCTACTTGAAGTACTTTGAGTACTTGTGGACTGGAAGTAGGCAACGATGGTTTTTATGGTTGTCACTTACTAGTGGTACTGGTAGTATTTATACTGACTAGTTGGAGGTGAACACCAACTCTGTGTTTGAGTTGTGTGTTGGGATCGTAATTGAGAGAGATAACTCTTGAAAGTGAATTACTGTACACTCGGTGTGGGAAGCCTATAAGGTGTGGAAGAGTGTGGCATATCTTCATTTGTAATTCTTTTTTGGAAGAGTATTAATACAATTGGGTAGTCTCTCATATTCTATGTTATTTCTGAATTCTAGTTACTTGTGTTTTCTGGTTAAATTCTGCATTTAGTTGCTTATACAAAGGTAATCAATTGTGTGCTTCCAGATCCTGACAAAGTGGTATCAGAGATAAGGTTGCAAGTAGTAAGTTTGTGTTTGATTATAGATCACTCTCAGGGGTTTCTAATTGAGTGGGAGTATAACAATGGCAAAAGAAAGTAAGCTAAGAATGGAGGAATTGAAAAGCATGAATGGTCAATTATGGTGTTATGGAAAGAAAGAGCAGGTAAAGAAAAAATATTGGTTGGTAGAAGATCGGCATGAAGGAACTGAAGAAGAAGATGTTGCAGGTGTTGTTGCATAGGATGCTCTGGGATGTTCCTTGGATAAAGTAAAATCTTGTTTTATAGATTCTATTACCTCTTTCCATGCAGCCTAAAATAGAGTATTTTTCCATGTTAAGGTCCTTGGAGACTTTGGAAAGATTTATTTAGAGGCTGGTGTGCCTTGTCAAAGCATTGGCAAAGGGGAAGTGTGGCTGAAATTGCAGGTGGCCAACACATGGGTGTTGAAGGAGGTCATGCAGGTCCCAGTCTTGAAGATGTGGCTAATTTCTTCAGGAAAGTTAGGTGATGAGAGATGCACAAGAACTCTCACAACAAATGCACTTGAATTAGCTGGTGGTAAGAAAGTAGTTATCCGTTATCTATCTACTTATATTACTGATTCTTCTTCTATTGTGAAGACATGGCTTTGTAGGCTTGGTCACATGAGCAAAAAGGAGATGCATGTTCTTAAGAGGAAGTTAGATGTTTTTGACAGACTTAAGAACTAGAAAGACTTGGTGTTTATGAAGGAGATGATGGACAGAGATCAGTGGATGGGACTGAGTAACTCTAAGCAGAGCAGTTTGGATAGAGTTTTGATCTAAAGAGAGCTCGTGGGTAAAAAGTCATCACTCACAGGAGAACACAGGTACCAGTGTCAGTCAAGAGGAATCGGCGTCGAATAGATAGGTGCTAATGTCAATCATGTGCAGACCAGAGCCAGTGGTGTCAGGTAGGGTAAGACCAATGTTGGTTAGGGAACTGACGTTGGTGATAGGTAAACACCGATGTCAGTTAGGAAAACTGGCATCGGTAGTCAGGACAGTCGCATGGAACTGACGTCAGTCAGATGCAGACTGTGTGGTGACTGAGGTCGGTCACTGGAATAGATTTTGGGTAGATAGCAAGCTGTCAAGGAGTATCAAATGCCCATATGGAGGACTAAAAGGTTAAGTAAGCCTCAAACTCATTATTCCTCTTCTTTATACTCATTGCTCACTATAGAGTAGGAAGGATCCAGGAAATAATGGGAGCTTGGCATGAATAGGATGCAAAACCAAACGAGAGATTTGGTAGGGTTGCCAGCTAGTATGAAAGCACTAAAAGATGAATGGATACCTTAGTTAAAGAATAGAGAGAATGGACACGTGAGATGGAAGGCCAGGTCATATGGTCTTGAGGAAGCTCCAGGATAATGGTACAGGTTTGACAGGTGGATGATAAAGCATGGCTTTAGTCAATGTCATTATAACTACTATGGTTTATTTACCAGGTGGATGATGATAGCTACATTGTCCTGTTACTATATGTTGTGTGTTTGCTTGATGCAGGGTCACACATGTAGTGTTTTTTCTGAGCTAAAGGTAAAGTTAGTTCAGAGGTGTGTCATGAAGAATTTGGAAGAGCAAAATTCTTTGGCATGAGTGTGTTCTAGAGACATGGAAGATCACAGGTTGATTTTGTCTCTAAATGATTGTGTGAAATCGGTTAGCACACCGATGGGTTGGACAATTTTATGAACAGTGTCCTGCTTCACATGATGAGGTTAAGTACATGTGTATTGGACCTGGGTTTGCCCATGCAGTGGGAGCTATCAGAAAGTTTGGAGTCGATTCGATAAAAAATCACTAGAGGGTAGTTCAGTGGATTCTCAGGTATTTGAGATGGACCAACAGCAGGTAACATGCGATGTAGGGTCAAGTTATTTTCTACATGGGTTTGTAGATGTGGATGCGACAGGTTACTTGGATGACAAGAGGTGCACCATAGGTTTTATGGTGGTTGGTCTTCAAGGTTGAGCTTGAAGAGGGATACAAGCCAAGAAATATATTAGATGATGTACAGGTATAGGTACAGTGCAACCATTTATCTCTAAGTGGGAGATTGTTAGGTTGTGGAGCTAAAAGCTTCATTGATGCAAATAGAAAAGGAGGTTAATGAGTGGCAAATCAATCGGCATCAGTCTGATTAGCTAACGTTGGTCATATACAGTGTCAGAACAACCAACATCGGTCAAGAGTCAGCTGACGTCGGTCACCTCCAGGCAGACAGGGACTGACGTCCGTCACCTATGTGATTTTGAAACTATCAGTGGCACAAATAGTTAGTTAACGAACCAGTTATTTGCATGTAAAAGGCCAATTTTAGTCTTGAGTTATGGATCTAATTATTGTAATTAGATGTCTAATTATTATTTGCATGGGATCTATATAATAGACTCATGGGATGTATTGTAAAGTGTGCTAGTTGAGTTGAGTAGACTAGCTCCTTCAGTGTGTGAAGAGAGCAAGGGTAGCTCCTCCTAGTTCCATAGAGGTGCCGAGTGTGTATGATCAGGTAGAGATGTAGGTTGTGCAAGTTCTTATAGAGATCCATAGGGGTGCTAGTTTGGAGAATCATAAGGACTTGGTGAGGCAAGGACAAGGATTCTTCAGGGTGTAGAGAGATCTACATGGTAAGTAAGATCATTGATCTGCAGGTGTTTGTGTGTGTTTGATCTAGGTTTGCAGGTGTTGCAAAACCAAGTTGATTTACAGGTGGTAGTAAGATCAGGTAGATCACAACATAATAGGTAGCAATATTAGGAGGGATCTACTTGGAGTACAGTGTGTACTTGATCGTGGAGAGCAATAGAGGAAGGCAAGGTAGATCCTTCCAAAGTAAGATCATTTGAGTTGCAGGTTGTTGCAAGTTCATGGGAGATATACTTGAAGTACTTTGAGTACTTGTGGACTGGAAGTAGGCAATGATGGTTTTTCTAGTTGTCACTTACTAGTGGTACTGGCAGTATTTATATTGACTGGTTAGAGGCGAACACCAACTCTGTGTTTGACTTGTGTGTTGGGACCGTAATTGAGAGAGATAACTCTTGAAAGTGAATTACTGTACACTCGGTGTGGGAAGCCTGTAAGGTGTGGAAGAGTGTGGCATCTCTTCATTTGTAATTCTTTTCTGTAAGAGTATTAATACAATTGGGTATTGTCTCTCATATTCTGTGTTATTTCTGAATTCTAGTTACTTGTGTTTTCTGGTTAAATTCCACATTTAGTTGCTTATACAAAGGTAATCAATTGTGTGCTTTTGGATCCTGATAGTTAGGGTTAGGAAGGATGGGGTGATAGTTTTTAAGATCAACCAGCTCATATTTTTAACCTTCTAAGGTTTTATGCATCTATACTTTCCTTAGAGCAAACATTTTTCTCGTCATCATGATATTTTATCTAATATTTGCTACCTCAACTTCAATATTTTACTCTTATGTCTCATTCTCAACTAAATTAAATCTTGGGTGATCTTCATGCCTCATTTATTGTTCATGATAGAATTAACACTCCAATTATTTATGTCTTTCTCCACATATGTAACAATCATAAGACCTACATTGATTTTGCAACCATCTCCTAGCACCACCATAGCCTCAAAATCTTTGAAATATTGTTTTGCGATTTTTCTGTTGAAATCCTTGTATATTATCTCCTTTTATTTATTAACCACATGATGATTATCCTATAGTGGGAATAAATCCACCTCTATTAGTATTGAACCCAAGTTATCCCCTTACTAGAGGGGATATCCTCTTTTTGGCCTAGTTGATCTTTTGAAAGATTATTTATTTTGTGTTTCTTTTGCCTTCAAATATAATTGATAATATACCTCCACGAAAATTATTATATACATGCTTAATTCATCTTAAATAAAAAAAATTATACCATTTGGATAGTTTCAACCATTTATTCTTCTATTTTATCATGCTCCAATCATATAAAAATCTCGTAAAACTCATTTGTATACTCTTGTATATTGTGATACTTTTGCTTTCAATTTTTAAATCCTTTGTATAGGTTTTGTTCATAATCTATAGGAATAAATTTATCCCTCAACTTCTTATCCATCTTTCTCTACATATTTATCTTCACTTTACCCATTCTCTATATCTCTTTTTGTAGGTGATCCCCCCAAATCATTACATGAAATTTCAATTTCTTTCATGAAAAATTTAATTTCTTGTCTTATATTTTTGTTTTCCTTTCAAAATAATTGTCCATGTTGTTCATCCAATCTATCAACTTCTTTGGTTTTAAATTGCTTCCATAATCTAGAATGTTAACCTTGATTCCTTCATTCATTCCCTATAAATCCCTAACCATCATCTCTTCCATTGATGGATCACGATTTTTTTCATTTCTCTTCTTGTTAAATTTTATCTTCCTAATATATTTATTCATTTGTTTCATCTTCGACCTTCCTTTGTCTTTGACTTGTGACAATTGCAATTAATTATTCCACTTGCCTCTACATCTCTTATATAGTCTTATTCATTTGAGCAATTACAAAATATTAAATATCAATTCAAAAATTTATTATCTCCAATATTTGAACTTGGATCTGATACCAAATGATGAAAACACATAAACTATCTAAGCAAAATTATCAATAAGCATAAACTCAAAAATTGCATGAAAGCAAAATTCTCTATTGATTCTTATTCAATTAATAAAATATTACAATAAATATTTAAATAAAACACAACTCAAAATTGTATTTGACATGCATAATTAAAAAATCAAAAAAAATCAAAAGCTACCTAAAGCTAAATGACCCATGCAATTTTTAGAAAATTATATTCTTTGGTAACTTTCATCTTGTAGTGATTTTTAGATGATTAATTCTAGAAGTTATGCATGCAAGCTAGGATGGACTTAAAATATCCACATATATTCTTAACACTAAAATTAACCTAATGGATTAATTTAAACTAAAGCTAGTGTCCAACTAGAAAAATTCACTATTTCTAAACATGGAAAATTTTGAAAAATAGACTAAAATGCATTCTTGGACCCTCAGATGGTCACATATGGCATCCAAAAATATCTAAAAACATACCTAGCTAGAATAAACTTAGTCAGGAATATCCACCTAGTTTACATAATAGAGAACAAGTTATGGTACACTTGAGGAAAAAGAGGTAGCCTTAATACTCCTATCACAAATTGAAATCTATAAAATTTTTCCATTGAAAAATATTAAAAATTATACATGAGAATGCTTACTCAATTTATATTCCTAAATATTTTGACATCAATCCCTGTTTTAATGTTGTTAGCTTTCATCCATATGAATATATGTCCAATGATGATGTAAAGGTTGATGAGGTGAAAGAATGGACCAAAAATTTTCCTAACAAAAAGAATGAGCATTTTGAGAGAGTTTTAGACAATTAAATGTATGCCACAAGATCCTAGGCATACATTTTATATTTGGATAAATGGATGGACCTCTAATATTCATACAATTTATGGATTACTAAAGTTAAACTCTTGAAACTTATAAAAAATGATTTTATAGTAGTTATAAACTAGGAGGTTGATAATTATTTTGAGTCAAACTTAGATAATGCAACTATTGACATTAGGTAGTCATTAAAACATTTGTTGTATAGTGTTATCACACTAACACATTCTTATTCATGAATAGGGGATAAAGGTATCATGTCTGAAATCTAGTTGACACTATTAATGTTAGGAATTAAAAAATGTATTTAGTTTATTTGAATTTTAATCTTACCTAGACAAGCAGAATCTTAGATACCTCTTGGGTGGAAAGAATGAATTAAGAGATAAATTAGGTAGAATTAGGAGAGAAAAAACTAGGCAAGGCAAAACCAATAGGAACGGGTCTTAAGTTATGTACTTCGAGTGAGTGAAAAAGACCATTTATAATGTGATAATTTAGTGTGATAGCTAGTTAGATTAATATCCTCTTTGCATGTATGACCAGGGAAAGTAATGTAAAAATAAAGGAAAAGAGCCTAACACTTTGGTTGTCTTATTAGGACCCATTGCACTTGTTAGCATGATGGTTGGAAAATGGTTGAGTGACTTTTTTTGGAGAATATTGAGCACTAGATTGGTAAATTAGAAGAAACTTTTATCCTTCAATATCTTGAATAAATAATTTTTACATGTGCATGGGTAGAGCATAATCTATATGATTCTCTATAAGAATCATTTTTTTTAGAATTACCCATGCACTTACATGCTTGGATTTTCACATATGTATAAAATTGTTTAAGAAATTATGGACATAAGGCTTCTTGGTTGGTAGAGTGTCAAAGGACCATAACTAAGTTGTAAGTTTTTTGGATATGTGCAATAGATTTTTGGTGGAAAGAAATACTTAAAAGTTACATTTTAGAATATGTGGTCTATACATATTCTTGATCAGAAGAAGTGCAGTTGAAATTCCTAAGAGATCCATGAGGAAGGTATATCAAATAATTCTATTTAGATTTTAAAAATCTTATGGTTAATTCTAGACTTGATAACTTTTCTATGGGTGACTAAACTCTCTCATTAATGGGCAACATGACTAGTGGGGAATGGATGGTTATAGGTTGGTATGAGATTGGGAGTTTATCATGTAATTTAGGTCATAATAATGGTGTAATTGAAAGTATGATGAGTCTAGGTGTAGGGCTATGAGAGACAATAGACCCATATTAATAGGAGGATACTAGAAGTGTCATGAGAATATAAAGAAAAATGGCGAGGCATAAGGAATACCCCTTACCCACATGATAATGCCCTTCAATATCATATGTATGCATGGAAGAACCAGGACATGAACTAATAGTGGAAGCCAATCCATAAAGACCCAATTCACCCACCATAGTGCATGTTCATACATTTGAGTTTGATAGAATACTTGTAATAAATTGAAATATTTATAGTGCATAGTCTAAAGTTGAGCCAGTATAGGAATCTTTGGGAGTACAAGTTCAACATATTAATCTACCTTCAACATTGAATTTTCCATTACAAATACAAATATGGCTCAACTTAGAATTTAAAGTGGACCTAATATCAATAATGGGTAAACTACAAGACCAACCATATCAAATCAACCTTCTTCAGTGCCCACTACTTTTGGTGCGCCTATTGTTGAAGTTGGAATGGAAGGAAGCACATGCAGTGGTTCTATTGGAAGAGGATAAAGTAATGGAACTAGAGGAGATAGCAAACCTCCACCATAGATTAGGAGGAGATAGAGGAAATAAAAAATAGGGTCTAATACAACCACCAAATGCATGTATAGTGTAATATGAGATGATGTTTCATCTCCTTGAATACCGAGGTGTTGAAAATGTGATAAAACACATTCATAAGTGTGAAATCATTTAATGAACATGGGGGATCACTTCTTTAGAATAAAAGGATAATCAGTTTTCCAATACTTTGATGGATCATGTGCACAAATGGTACCAAAAAATTGACCCTCAGCAGGTAGTTGTGAGCTATGAAACATTGAAAATTTCATTCCTTTAGGATTTTAACATTCCTAAGTTTGAGTAACAAAGCATTGTTGATTGAAAGGACATAAATCAAGAGCTCACTGAGAGTGTGTATGAATATGATGAATGTTTCAAAATGATTCTTTCAAAACTATCATTTGAGATTAACTCAACACAACATGTTCAATGGTTTATGGGAGGACTGTTGCTTTCATTTCATCAATTTCTCTCCCAAAAGACATTTAATGACCTACACAAGGCACTAAAAGTTGATTTCCACAATAAATTTGTGGGAAGTATAGATATGGGGATGAACCCCTTTATGGACACTCAAATGACTACTATGGCATCTTAACTAGATAAACTAATGACTATTAATGCTCATGACACCCATAATAGCTTATGGTGTGTTGAATGCAAAGTGAAGGGCCATAACATTAATAATTGTCCATGGAAGAATGTTTGTATCATAGAAAAATAGTCTTGTGAAATATATCAAGAGGATCATGATGTGAGAAATTATCCCTTGCTCTAGCATGCTACCTAGGCTAAAGTATCACTATACTATAAAATATGTGATGTGTACACATATCATATTAATGACTATCAAGTCATCAATGAGATACATAAAGCATTTATAAGAGGGACTCACTAAACCTATCTTGTTAATACTCAATATTCTAATGGAAGATAATATTTTTGAGGTTGAGGACATGGCAATTAGTGTATGGATAATCATTTTTAGCTTAGGACCTATTATAAGTTTGGATCTCCAAATTTTTTTCAGTGTGATTACCTTGTTTACCCAACTTGTTAATTTTTTAAGAATGAACATCATCTATAATAATGACCCAGCTTATATATGGATATAACCAAATATCATAATAAGAAGGGAATATGGATGATTCATTTTACCAAATATCCAAATTCTCTATGAAGACCTTGTCCTACCACCCTGCTAATGGGACCAAAGGTAAATATTATGACACGTAATGGTGCTCATTCCTAACCTATTTTAGTTACATCCATAGAGAATGTTTAGGGTGAATAACCATGTGCTCAACACTATGATGATGTTCAAAACCAAAAGGAGGTATTTCATGGCATAATGGCCCTAATACATGATTTACAAGGTGAAATTGTGTTTTTAAAGGAGAAGGATGCAACCATGTTCACTGAGATGCAAAAAGAAACTATCTCAACATCATATGAGAAGGATGAATTTTGAGAGATATGTAAACTACTACTTAATGAAAACATCATTCCCATCTTAAAGAATTGGTTACAATAGCAGCAATGAAGAATCTTATAGATCATTTTTTGAACCATGCACATGGGCAAGAAACCAATGGCCAATTAGATGTTGAATCTGATAAGGAGATCATGGTAAATACATCCATTGATGGATGGATGATCTAAGATATACTAATGGATATCAGCACATAATCTAATGTTCTCATGAAGGATGCTTGGAGGAAAATGGGGATCCCCACTTGACAACCCTCTCCACATGTTTTATTTATGTCCAACAAGATTTGAGTAGTGCCTATAGGATTTCTCAAATATGTCATTATTAATATTGTGGGTGTCCCTTTCAAAGGTGATTTTAAAGAAGTGAACTAGCTAAATCTAAATATTTTCCATCTCTAGTGGGTTGATCATAGTGTTTTTTAATAATATTGACTTGTGTTTTAATAAGCCCTACATAAACTTTGATAATGACACCCAATGCATAGTCATTCCTCTCACTAATGATCAAGGTTCCCATTTTATAGAGGTATTTGATATTGATGAGGACCTCAAACACATTTAAAACATCATGGTGCAAGGAAATGAATAGGTAGGTCCTACTTCTACTAGTTTACTTCATTAGGGAGACGAATAATCCATCTCTAACACCATCAACATTACTTGTGAATACTAGGCACATGGATAATATGACCTCATGAGCTGAGGTTATGTTGCATTTGGTCAACAAATAAATAATCCACATAAACTACCTAAGCACTATATGTCTATTCAACTCATTGGTGGGTGACTAATTAATGTACACCTTTCTAGTTTGAACAAACACTTAGGTTTCATGCCCAAATGAAAGTCAGGAAACAATTATAGCAATAAGATATTTACTATGTTTTCAAAGATTAGTGTATGCATGCACTCCTTATTTTACTTCAAGGAACATTTTTCCATTGGTGGACTACTCATCAATACAAATTTTTGACATGGGAATGAGTATGTATCATGTTGCATCATCATTTTCACCATGATAATTGGGTTTGTGTCACACTCAATTATGATGGTATTGAGTCCTAAGGTGACCATCTAACCACCTATGAGAATATTTATAATGTTTATGAGACATTTTTATTACAAGAGGGTAATGGTAATCCTTTATTATTTATCTCATGGATAGATTATTTTAATCACTAGTATGTTATTTAACATGGCTATGTTGGTTTTGGTATACACATGATAAACTTAAATAATTGCATCAAGTTTGTATCATGTTTTTGAATTATTGTACACACAATGAAGAATTTTGCAGTAGGTTATCCAAAATAGGTTTTTATATTACAGCATTTTGTATTGATTTTTTTTGGCATCTTGTTGCGTGATTATAAACCCAAGGGTTCTTTCATGGAGGGATAAAAAGTGGCATGACATCAGTTGATTGGTACAGAGTGAGAAGTGTGTTCATTTTATGTAGCACTCAACAAAAATACTATTGGTTGGGATGGATTTAATTTTTTACTTCCAAATTCATTCATTGAATAGGTTTCATTCAATATATTTTTTATTTTTATTTACGCAAAATTTTAATTGAAAGATATAGGAAACCTAGTAAATCTAATTATATGTTTCAATGCATGTATGTTGCATTATTGTATTTAAGACCCAAGATAATGAAAATTTGAGAACATGAATATTTTTTTGTAAAACCAATTATTTAACACAATATGTTTCATCACTTTTTGAAATAATTATGAACAAAAAGGATGATGTTCTATAAAGATCTCCTCGTAGAGAGCTTCACCTTAGTATGAAAACATGCATATCATAAAAAAAGGATAATAAGAATAAAAAAGAGGAAAAATGAGATATATAAGAGTGAAATAATTGAATTTGGAAGCTATTGGAAGATACATGGACTCTTTTTAAATCTAGGTTTACAAGTTTCACAATTGGGTAACCAGTCTCGAAGAGAGAGATAAAAGGTATAATAAAAGAAAATGATAAAATTAGTATCTAACTTGAGAATATATAAGGTTAATCTTGATATTATTTAAATATAGATGTTTTTTAGAAATAATATTTTCAATTTGGGGTATATAATGATAAATTTGGATCAATATTATCATATAATTCAATCAGTAAGACAATCAACTATCAAATAGGGATATTTGCAACATATCAAGTCCTAGAAAAGATGTAGTTTATGTTGTATGTGATTTAAAAACATAAGGTTAGAATTAAAATTAAATCTAGAGTAAATATTTAGGGTCTTATTAAAAATAATGTAACCAATTTACTTTGGTTATTCATCACAAAGTTTTTTGTATAGTGTTATCACACTAGCACATTCTTATTCATAAATAGGGGATAAAGGTATCAAGTCTGAAATCTAGCTGACATAGTTAATGTTAGGAATTGAAAAATAAATAAAAATTAGAATTTAAAATCACTATTATAGTTTTTTAATAATGAATTTTTTATTAGCTATAATTTGAGTGAAAATAAAAAAATGACTTATCTAGAAGAATTTTCATGATGATGAATCATAGTCAGTGATTAAAAACACGTCAAATCAAAATCACACACATATTTTTGCCCAAAAATCAACTAATCAATGATTTAAATGTTTCTAGTTTGGTTTGGTAGCTAAAATTTAGGGTTGTGTCTTATTATTTTCAATCTCCATAGTTTTTTCAATTTCTTAATATATGTGATTTATTAATAGTATTTCTCTTGATTCAAATTATTTTAACTAATGGGTTCCTCTATCTTGAATTTTAAATTTGAATATTTAATAAATTTACCTCTATGTTGTGTAGATTATATTTTATAGACTATTTTCAAGTATATCCTATCATTTTGAATAGTTTTATCAAAGTATAGCTTCCCAATATTCTTCTCTAGGAAGATCATTTAGATATTTGATAATTTTTTGTTGCTTATAGTGAGGGTAGTTGTTTATGTTTTTTTATTATGGTTTTTGTCTTTTCTCTTATTATTAAATTTCATCTTCATAATTTATTTATTCATTTGTTTCATCTTATACTTTCCTTTGTCTTTAATTTGTGACAATTACATTTAATTGTTCCACTTGCCTCTCATATCTTACATAGTCCTATTCATCTAAGCAATTATTCCTCTACCTTATCTTCTCACCATCTCTAACACTTGTTATTCAATCACATAATATTATACCAAAATATTAAATATCAATTCAAAAATATGTTACCTCTAATATTTGAACCTAGATCTAATACCAAAGGATGAAAACACACAAACTAACTAAGCAAAATTATCAATAGGCATAAAATCATAAATTGCATGAAATCAAAATTCTCTATTGATTATTTAATGAATAAAATATTACAATAGAGATTTAAATAAAACAAAACTCAAACTTGTGTTTGACATAAATAATTAAACAACTAAAATAAATCAAAAGCTACCTAAGGCTAACTGACCCATGCAATTTTTACAAAATTATATTCTTTAGTAAGTTTCATCTTTAGTAATTATATTTGTGATGATGAATCATAGTTAGTGATCTAAAACACGTCGAATAAAAATCATACACACAATTGTGCCCACAAATCAATTTCTCAATGATTTAAATGTTTCTATTTTAGTTTGGTGGCTACAATTGAGGGTTGTGTCTTATTATTTTGAATCTCCATAGTTTTTCTAATTTCTTAATATATGTGATTTATTAATAATATTTCTCTTGATTCAATTTAATTTAACCAATGGGTTCCTCTATCTTGAATTTTAAATTTGATTCTTTAATCAATTTCCCTCTATGTTGTGTACAATATATTTTATAGGTTATTTTTAGGTATATCCTAGCACTTTTTAAAGATTTATCAAAGTATAGTATCCCAATATTCTTCTCTATAAATATCATTTAGATATTTGATAATTTTTGTTGCTCATAGTGAGGGTAGTTTTTTATGTTTTTTTATTTTGACTGACTGTAGTTTATAAGGCATTTATGTAAATTTAAAATTGTGATAATTTCATAATAGTTATATAGGAGATATTTTGTTTAAGTGATTCTATAATTTTTTAAAAATATCTCATAAAATGTGTTGAGCAGAAATTATATACAAGGAGATGTGACCACACTAATTTACATATATGAGGGAATGTGAAGGAATATAGATGTTCATATGATGATCGTAAGTGAAAAACAATCCAATTGAAATATAAATGGGATTTCTCATTCAGAATCATATTTTTTCTAAAATAATAGTAAGCTTTATATGCACTAATTTTGTGTCACCAATAACCAATTTCATGTGATTTATTATATAGGGCTCTCAGTTAGGATATATTGAGTCACTTATTACAATAATTTGTTGAAATTATGGTTAGAGGTATTGGTATTAAATAATTATGTTTCATTATATTATCATTTGAATTTATTTTTGTTTTAGTAATTACTAGAACATATGTATGTCAAATTTTTGATCCTCAAGTTTTAAAATGGGATTTCTCATTCAGAATGACACTTTTTATAAAATAATAGTAAGCTTTATATGCACTAATTTTGTGTCACCAAGAACCAATTTCAAGTGATTTATTATATAAGACTCTCAATTAGGATATATTGAGTAACTTATTACAATAATTTGTTGAAATTATGGTTAGAGGTATCGGTATTCTATAATTATGTTTCATTATATTATCATTTTCATTTATTTTTGTTTTAATAATTAATAGAACATATGTATGTCAAATTTTTGCTCCTCAGGTTTTAGTCTATGAGAATTTGTGTAATCGGTTTAATATATAACTTTAAAAAATAGGCAATACAAATAAAAAATGAGAGGAATGTAATGGAACTAAAAGAAATAGGCAATATGAATAATGAATGAGAGGAAGGTTATTTAATAAAAGGATATCGTAATGAGGTCCTTGTAACCCCCCACCGACTCACCAATGAAAATGAAAGAAACATTGCAAGTGAGATATAAAACTTGTGAGAAAAGAGAAAGAATGTCTAGTTTTAAATATGGAGATAAACATGTTAACATTTGGTGGATGAGAATTTATACAATGACCAATTTCTATATGGTGGTTGAATTTGGTAAGATTTTATATATTGAGTGGATTTTCTATGGCAAGTATTATTAAGAGTTGTAGTGAAGTGTTCTCTTTTACATAACTTTGATAGATTGAAAATTTTAAAATATATTGGTCATCCATATTTTGTATGACATTGTGGATAAAACTTGATAGTGGTTGATCACAATTTATTTAGATGTTATTCTACAAGTACCACCTGAGATGACATTGTCAAAGTATTTCACAAACAAAGGGACATGATCCCAATTTTTTCCATTCATAGAAATAAAAATAGTTGTTATGGATGCTTCGTCTAGTCTTCAACTTGTATAAATTCATTTTAATATATGTGAAAGAAGAATTTAAAATGTAGTGTAGGTACGGGGCATTCTTTTCCTAGTGGTAAAGACTATTTTCCTAATCTATTTCAACATAAACACAATAAAATTGATATTTTTTTAAAATTGAAGAGCCTCAGATCTTTCACCTTGTGGTAAGTAAATGGGATATTTAAACTCAATATTTTATAAGATGGATTGGGGTGGAGTGCTAACTAGAAAAGGGGAATGGTCACATACCTTCCTCTATAAGATTTATTTTTATTGTGCTTTTAGCTATTTCTCCAAAATAAATATTTCTTTTAAATTTAAGTTTCCAAATTAAAACAAGCTGAAAGCATACTAGTGAAGGTAAATTGACCTTATTAGATAGTTGTAGGTTGTTTTGGGCATAATGGTAAGAATTTTATGTCTATTTTTCTATGTCTCCATTTAATTTAGTTTTACTCAAAGAGGTTAATTTAAATATGCATAACCTTGGAAAGAAGGAAAAATAGTTATAATTAAAGTGTTGGAAAATCGTGCCCTAGTTTATGGGCAACTATCAAATTTTCATCGATGTTTAATAGGCTCTTGAAACCATGACTGCCATAGAACACATACCCATTCATTTTATAATTATCAATTAAATAATCTTATATTGGTATATTTTCTATACATGTCACAGGTGTCATGAAAATGCACATGTCAAATAAAGTAATCAATATGATTTTTTGGTTTAGGATGCCATAATGGCATCCATGGCTAAGTAAAAGATTGGCATCATTTTCCATATTCCCATAGAGATAAGAAAATTTTAAGTTTGAAGGAATAACCATTAAATTCAAAATATAAATATTATATTAATGAATAGGAAGTATATGATAGAAGTGAAATGTTTTAATGTATATTACATAGGGACCAAGAGATTATACACAATAAAAAAATAGTTACATATCTCCAAATACTAGGTCGGTAAGCACATAACTGATGCACCTGAATAATCACTTATAAAAAACTAAAAAATATAATATCAATGCTAGGCAAACATTCCCCCTTTTATTACATTGTTTTTACAAATGTACCCCCAAAAAAGATCAAATTGCACCTTGCCAAGTGACTTGGTGCGTATACCTACTACCTATGAATCTGTTCGATAGTAATGGAGTTGAATGTGGTGGTTCAAAACATGTTCTCAAATATAGTATCACTAGACCTCAATTTTTTTGGTCCTCTCATGAAATACTGGATTCTTGACAAGCTTTAAGACACCCTGATTATTATAAAAAATGATTATAGTTGATTTTCACTATTGTCTTTGTCAAACAAAATGAAATGTAACCAAATTTATTTACACACAACTACTTAGGTGGCATGGTATTATACTTATGTGGATGAGAGATTAACTAAAGATTTCTTCTTACTTATCCATAAAACTAATCTATATTTGAGAAGAAAAATATACCTTGAAGTTGATTTCTTATCATGAATAAATCTATCATAATCTGAGTCTGTGTAACCCTACAAGAAGAAATTTGAGTTCTTCTTTTATTCTAAACCATAATCAAATATATCTTGGACATATCTCAAAACATTCTTCACTACAACCTAATGACACTTCTTTAGTTCTTACATGAATCTTAAAATATAGCTAACAACAAAGCATATGTCTAGTTTGGTATAAGTCAAGTAAATGAGACTCCCAACAAACTACCTATAGTGATTTTCATCTACCTGAGATGACTTCTAAAATTGATATAGTTGAAAAAATTTCTCCATTAGAGTTAACATTGGTTTATAATATGGCATCCCATATTTATGAAGGAGCATCTTAGCATATTTTATCTATGAGATAGATATATGATTCTTATTTTACCATTTTTCCAAGCCAAGACAATAATGAAGTAGCCCCAAATCTATGATGTTGAAGGATTTATTCAAGTCGTTATTTACTTCTTCAAAAATATCATCTAAACTTCATTTGATCACAAGATTGTCCACATACAAAACCAGAATGATAATCTCTATGCCTACCTTCTTGATATACAAATTTGTATCTAAAGGGATACAAATGAATCTATGTTGCGATAGATGGTCATCAATCTTATTATACCATGCCCTTGTGTTTGATTAAATCCATAAAGTGACTTAATAAGATTACATACTTTATGTGATTAACATTTTTTAATGAATTCTCTTAGTTGGGTCATGTACACTTATTATTTGAGATCACCATTCAAGAATGCTCTTTTCACATCCATCTATTGAAGCATCAATCCCTTTTGTGATGTGAGTGTGAAAATAACTCTCATGGTTTTAATATTAGTAGTGGGTTTAGAGGTATACTCACAATCAATTCCTTCTTTTTGAGGATATCCATTTACAACAAGTCATTTTTTATATTTGTTGATAGATCCATCTACCTTGTATTTTGTATTGAATATCCACTTATAGCCAATGGATTTATTTTCTATAGGTAGATTAATAAGTTCCCACATCCCATTTTTTATGAGTGCATCATATTCAACATACATGGGCTTCTTACACTAAGGTTGACATAAAGCCTCCTGAACTATCACTAGTTTGGTGCTGCCAACTACTAAACTCATCAATGTGAGATTAACTTCCTATTTCACCTATCTTTTGGTCTAAAGTCCTGGTGAAGTATCTAGATTAGAGTTTAGGTGTAAATTATTGATAATGATCTCTACCCATTTTTGACATCAATGCTTCTACTAATTTGATGAAGAATTGTCTTATAGATTTCCAAGATCAATGAATAACTCTCCTTGTAGCTTCCTTTCTTTATGACAAGATTCTTCATTCTCATCATCTAATTGTGGGAACATTCTATGAGAGGTGGTATGCTATAGTTCCTTTAATGATAATAAATCAAATGATGACTCATCACAAACCATATCTTGACTTTAATATATCTTATTTTTCTGAAGATCCATGAGATAATAAGCTTTTGAGGTAGTATTATACCCCAATAGAAGGTAGTGGAGTGTCTTCAATTAGATATTCTTCCTCTTTTTAGTAAGGACATGCATATAATATGTATAACCAAACACTCTAAGATGAGAGATCAATTTTTTATGGCCACTCCATACCTCTTCCAGTGTCTTGTCATGCAAGATCTTTATAAGTGCCTTGTTTAGAAGATATACATCTATTTGAACTACTTCTATCCAAAATGGTGAATCCAACTTCGTAGTAGAAATCATGTGATGAGACATCTCCATGATTAAGTGATTACATCACTCTATTATTCTATTTCGATGTGGCATATAGGAAGTAGTCAAGTGTTATTTGATATCATGTTGCTTTAAGAATGCTAATAATTCCTTTGATGTGAATTCTCCCATTGATCTGAGTAGAGGATTCAAAGATGCCTCCCTGACTAGGTAACAACAAAGTGATAAAATACCTTAAAATGAGTTAAGGCTTCCCTTTTATTATTTAAAAATAACACCCATATCTTGTGATATAAATCATCAATTAATAAATTAAAGTACTTGAATCCTTAGAAAGAATCAGGTAGGGGTCTACACAGATCAATATGTACCACATCAAGATGATCCTTGGCTTGTGAGGAACTCACGTTGAATGAAAACTTATGTTATTTGTTGGTAAGGCATCCAGGGCAATTAGGAAAAGAATGAGAAAATTGAGGAAGTCCATAGATCATGTCCTTAAAGATGATCTCATATAAAGAACCAATATAAAAGTACATGTATTGATAATGCCACACTATTATAGATTTTACCATAGATTCAGAAAGAGAAACAACATCGAATGAAACTACATATAGGGTAAATAATCAATCCTTCAAAAAAGCTCTAGCAATGACCTAACCATCTCATGAGAGGAGATAAGATTTTATGACATTATTGATCAATAAATATACCTTAACCTTATGATTCAAGATCTGACTTACAAAGAAGATATTTGTTGTTAATCTAGTGACAAATAGTACCTTTGTGAGAGTTTAAGTTCATGATTTGATAATTCCTTATTTCCCCTGGTGAGTATAGTTATTTGTGTTTTTATATTAAAGATGAGTGTAGTATGTAAGAAATTTATTTAAATATAAAATTGAGATAATAACATAATAGTTATATAGGAGATATTTTGTTGAAGTACTTGAATAAAAATTTCTAAATCTCTCATTGGATGTGTTTAGCGGTAATTATCTACAAGGTGACATGACCAAACTAATCAACATGTAGGAAAGTATGTGGATGGATTTTGATGTTCATATGATGATTATAAGTGAAAAAAATCTAATGTATATATAAATGTGATTTATCATTTAGAATGATACTTTTTATAAAATAGTAATGAGCTTGATATGGATTAATTTTGTGTCACCAAAAACAAATTTCAAGTGATTTATTATACATGACTCTTAGGATATATTGAGTCACATATTACAATAATTTTTTCCAATTGTGTTCAGGGGTCTTGATATGATCTAATTATATTTTAGTCTATTATCATTTGAATTTGGTTTTTTTGTATTAATTAATAGAACATATGTATTCCAAATTTTCATTCTTCAAGTTTTAGTTTCTCAAAATTTGCTTAATCAATTATATATATATATATATATATATATATATATATATATATATATATATATATATATATATATATATATATATATATATATCTTTAGAAAATAATGAAAAATGAATAAAGGATGAGAATAAGGTTGTGGAATCAAAAGATATGGGATTGAATTACTTGTAACCCCCTCCACCCCACATGTGCCTCCCCATAACAAAAAAGGAAAAAGCAAAGAGTAAAAGTTTCAGTGTTCCTTTGCTCCAAGTGAGACCTTAAACTTGTGAAAAAAGATAAATAATGACTAATTTCAAATATGGAGATAAACATATTAGCATTTGGTGGATGATATTTTATATAATTGAAAATATTTATATGGTGGTTGAGTTTGGTAAGATTGTATATATTGAGTGTGTTTCCTATGGCAAGTAGTATTAAGAGTTGTAGCTAAGTGTTCTTTTTTATAGAACTTTGATAGATTGATTTCTATATAAAATATAGTGGTTATGCATATTTTCTATGGCCTTGGGGATAAAAATTACATGTGGTTGATCTATAATTTATTTAGTTGTCATTGTATAAGTACCACCTGAGATAACATTGTTAAATTATTTTTCAGACAAAGAGAGATGAACCTAATTTTTTTTCCATTCACAAAAATAAAATAGTTGTTATAGCTTCTTCATCTAGTCCTCTAGCTGTATAAATGCATTTTAAGAGATGGGAAAGATTAATATCAAATGCAGTGTAGGCATGGGGCATTTTTTTCTTGGTGCCAAAGGCCTTTTTATTGACCTAATTAAACACATTCACACTAGAGTGAATTATTTTTAAGCGAAGAGCCTCAGATGCTTCACCTTGTGATAAATAAATGGGAGATTGAAACTTAATATTTTTAAAGATGGATCAGGGTGGAGAGCTAGCTTCCAAAAGGGAATGGTAATTAATGCTAATGGGTTAGACCCTAAGACCTCTAAATATTTCACTCTAGTATTCATGAAGGTGGTTTCTCATAATAAATTTGTAATATGTCAATGGGTTTTTATCCCTATTACCAATCCCATGAAATGAAACCATGTGAACTATAGTAATGATAAAATGTGAAGAGTTAAATACATAAAATGATGAAATTAATTAAATATAGTTAGTCAATCAAGTTACATTACATCCTTAAAATTATTCTTACTTAGACAAGCATAAGATCAAAGATACCTTAGGTGGGAGGAATAAATTGTGAGATAAAGTAGACATATAACCACTCAAATAGAGCTTACCAAAAACTAGGTAGGGCATGAGTCAAGTCCCCATCTTTGGTTGCATCATAATCTTCATTTAAAATTCATATAAGCTATATTTTTAAAACCCACAACTATGCATACAATAGTATATATTATCTTGTGGTGCATTAATATGTTATCATCACACAGTAATCAGTGAAGTAGAAAGTGCACTAATCCACACACATATGATAAAAATTGGTGGAAAATCAATGATATACACATGCTTGTATATAATACAAATTATTTTTGGTTAGTGTGAAGCTCTTCATTATAATATGCATATACAACATCCGCCTTACTTCTCATAGTTCTTTGGTGTACTATTTTATATTTTGGACACTTTCCTTAATAGTATGGCTATGTGAATGTTCTAAGAAAAATATAGTATTATTGATGTTTTTTAGAATTAAAAATTAGTCACAAGTAGATATTTTTCATGGTATCAAAATATCAAAGTATTTTAGTGTTTTGAGTAGTGGATTTGTACCACTCATGTATATATCATGATTTTTTCATGAGATGTTCACTTCCATTATGTTGTTTTTGGTGAAGATCTAATTTTTGTTGTAAGGGTTAAAACATCATATGGTTGACATTAAAATTACCTTTAGAGTACCTATTTGGGTTCTTGTATAAAAATTTATGCATTTTTAAACAATAGCTCATGATTTCAAGTTAGTATGTAAAATTTACGGCTTCAATAAATTATTGGACTTTTGAAACTGGTAGCATAAATAGGCAACTATTTTCTATTCTAGTAGTTTTATAACCTTAATTAGTATATTTACAACTACCATTATAGTTTTTAAACCTTAAGTAATGATTTATCACCTATTTAAATTGTTTCACACTACATAAAGTGGTAGTTGATCTCTTGCATAATTTACAAGAAGTTTAGGGAACATGAAAGTGTTTAGGCTTAAGTTTTTCACTCTACAACTTATTTTTAGAGCTTAAGTGATATTAATGTGTATATTAAAACTAGTATAGTTCATAGAATTTATTTAATTATCATTCATTGATGAATTCATTTAATTTTATTCATTTATATTGAGTGTCTAAAATCATAAATGTGCAGAGATGTCAAATAATGGAAGATGAAACACAATGTGTGAATGGGAGCTTCGTGAAGTGCAGAGAATAGATTATAGCACAAATGAGTTTTGATTTCAAAACTACATGAATGAGATGGATAAGTTTAGTATTGTTTATTGATGAATAGTCAATTCATCCACTAGAGATTTCATTGAGCATTACAAGAATAAGATTATTTTGAGGTTGGTATCATAGTAATCCCAAGAAGGAAAAATATTGTAAATTGTAAAACATTGTGGAGATGAGGAAGCATGGTTTCATTGTTACTATATTGTATCTCCAAGGTATTTCTTATGTATATATCCTTAATGTTATTCTTGATTTTTTTAATTGCATGTTTTTAATAGCTTGTAATTAATAAAATGCATCAAACACTCAAGAGAGCTCAAGAATCAATTATCATAATACTAGCACTTGTTCTTAAAGTATTACAAACTTCACATTATTTTCTCACTTATATGAAAACACATTAAATTTTAATCATGTATGTATTAGTAACATGTCTAGAATGTGAAGGTTAGTATGAAATGTATGTAGCATGTGTGAATTGCGTGTGAAAGGTTTCTTTAATAATTATATCCTAAATATGATAGTAAAAAAAGTTAGAATATGTTTTTTATAGAATTTTCATGGTTGTTCCATGACATATAAGCTGGGAATAACCCATTATTAAGTACAGGATTTATGTTGGTGGGCTCTAGTGTGGAATATCAATGTAGTTTATGGAATAAAGAATAAGATTTCTATACACTTGAGGAATGAGAGGCATCCTTAAGGATCCTATCACAAATTAAAACCTAAAATTCTTAGCCCTTGAAAAATATTAAAAGGGAGAATTGATAATTTTTACCTAATTGATCTACCTAATCATTTGAACATTAGTATATTTTTAATGGGATTGACCTATACCCACATGAATCGAGGTTGGATGATGACCTAGAAGCTTGAGATGTTGAAGACTGGACAAAACATTTTCCTAAGAAAAAGAACAGGTGGATTGAGAGAGGTATCGATACCAAATTTTTTTCCATGAGATCTCAAAGATGCATTCTCAATTTGATTAAATGGGCAGGCCTACCAGATTCATTAAATTCATGTATTAATGAAGCCAAACTATTAAAATTCATAAAAACAAGAATTTATAGTAGATCTAAACCACTAGGTTGAGAATTATTTGAGCCAAAATATGATAATTTAATCAACTAACATTAATTAGTGAGTAAAACATTTATTTTACAACATTATCAGTGTAATATGTTCCTATTCAAGAATAAAGGATTTACATGTTATATCACTGACATAGTTAATGTTAGGAATTTTAAAATAAATAAAAATTGATAGTTATAATTAATATTATAACTTTGGTAGGATTTTATGGTTTTTTAATATATATTTTGTGTGAAATGGTGAAAATTAATTGTCTAGAAGGAGCTAGAAAAAGAAAGAAAAAATAGAACTAAATTTTTCTCATTTTGATGTGGTGATTGTAGTTTGGGGGTTGTGTCTTATTTTATGTCGTATCCATAGTTGTTGTAATTACTTAATATATGTAATTTATTATTGATATTTCTTGACTCAATTTAATTCAATGAATGGGTTTCTTTGCCCTAAATTTTAAATTTGATTCTTCAATTATTTATCCTCTATGTTATGTAGAATATATTTTATAGACTATTTACAAGTATGTTCTATAATTTTGAAGAAGGCTATCAAAGACTAGATTCTAAGTATTCTTCTCCAACATTGGTATTCAAAGGTTTGGTAATTGAATTTTTCTCATGGTGAGTGCAGTCATTTGTATTTTTTTGTTATAATTAACTACAGTTTGGAAGGAAAATATCTAAAGTTGATGTAGAGATAGTCTCCTAACAGTTTTCTAGGAGAGAGTATTTATAAGTTACTACATTAAATTTTATAAATATTTCCTTCTATAATGTGTTCAACAATGATTATCTATAAGGTGATGTGAACATAGTAATTAACACGCATGAAAAAATGTGAATGGATATAGATATGCACATGTTGATTATAAGTGTGAACAATCTAATGGAGATATAAATGGGATTTATCATTAAGAAAGATAATTTTTCTGAAATAAGTTTGGGCTTGATATGGTCTAATTTCATGTCTTGCATAACCAATTGTGAGTGATTTGGTGCAAGAGATATTCAATAAGGAAATATTAAGTCATACATTACAATAATGTATTACTATTATTTTTATTGGGGCTCAATGTGATCTATTTACCTTTAGGTATATAACATTTGTATTTTATGTTTTATTTGTAATCATTAAAACATAAGTATGTTACATCCTTGCTCCTTGGGTTTTATTTTATGAGAAGTTAAGTGATCAATTTAATGGATATATTTAAAAATATATAAATTAGACTAGAAAATACAATAATGGTTGAGATAAAGGTTAGGGAATAAGAGGATATGAAAATGAAGTCCTTCTAAAAAGGTAAAAATTTTAGATTTTCTCTTCTAAAAGTGAGGTCTTCAAATTACAAGGAAAAAGGAACAACGACTAAAGCATTTAGTGAATTAGATTTGCTCACATGATCAATATCTATATGGTGGAGAAGCTTTTTTGAGATTGTATATATTGAGTGGATGAGCTTTGGTGAGATTGTGTATATTGAGTGGATTTTGTAGGTAAGTAGTATTGATATAAAATCATAACCTATAACAATTATTTGGTAGGGAGAACATAAACTAAGAAAAACTCATAAAATATTTCATATAAATAAAGTAAATGTCAACATCAAAGGGAATAGATAATGTTTAATTTTTATTATATTAAGAGTAGTATATTGAGCATGTGAGAGTGTAATAACTTTAGGAGAACATCTATGCTACCATATTTGGTATAAGAAAGAATAAATAAAACCATTCCACCTATTGGATTGAGTAAAGGGATAACAAAAATTGGTTTCCCCTTACCAAAATCTAATTCATAGAGGGAAATTCACCTAGTTGGACACTAGTAAGTTAGAGCCATAGGTAAAAGTTGTAGTGTTGAGGTTTTATTTTTGATAAAAATTTGATAGATTTAACTCTATAAAATCTATGAAGGAAAGTATGTAGTAATCATACACATTTAATATGGTAGATCTTAACTACCACATGCCAACTCTAGGCATGGGATGATCATCACCATTCATCGAGGGCTGGTCATCAATGGTCGTCGAGGGGTTGGTATCCAGTTATGACTAACCATAGTTAAACTAGTCAAAACTATAGATAAAGTGATGCTAAAACCTTTGATTCATTCTAATCATACCCTCCACAATCACCACCAACTTCACCATAAATTTATAATCACCATTGACTAAACCATGAACCATGATCAAATAGGTGTCACTAAACTTGCCATGTGGCATAGACCCAACATGTCATGTAATTCATTCGATGGTAAGGCTAGATTATCATGAACCAACATGCTAATAATCATGTCTTATTTTCATTACCTTAATCCTTTATGGCTTACTATTAACTAGGTAATGATAATCCTAAAGTCTAAAGAAATGTCCTTAACTATTCGCTCGCTACTAGATCTAAGGTGGATGGAGATAACTCAAGCAGATGTGGTCTAAACAAGAGCAGAGGAGTCAGTGTTTAATCCCAAGTTTTACACCAATCAAAAATTGAGGTAAATGTGTAACTATTTATCATTTTCAAAAAGTCAAGTGACTATTTCTTTTTGTCTTAGGCTTTCATATGCCCTTATTCAAGGTTACCCTTTCTTCTCTATAGACTATGTATTAACACAAAGTGGTTTGCATGATTATGAACTATGTTTATGAATTCTAAACAACTTAAAACACTTAAATCTTACAAACACCTTAGAGAATGGGAAATATGTTTATAACCAGTATTCTTGAGTTTCTACATACTTTACAATTTGTTCTTCTCATAAAAACACATACTCAGTCCTCCTTTTCACATGAAATAGAGTTTTATTATTCAAAGACATAATATCCTTTAATAGATGGTCATTTTAAAGGAAAAAAGAAAGCAAAGATCAATGTTACCTTATTAAAATAATAGTGCATATGACCCTGTATAAAATTGAATCCATGACTTATTTAGGATAGATTTGTCCATATTTATGATCATAAAAGAGTAAGTGGTGATTGAATAAGCTGAAAAAGGAAAGAAATCCCAAAGTTTTTTATAAATGTGAAAAAAATTGATTCCTTAAATTATTAACATAGACAAAATCCAAAACATAGGAAATTAGAATAGGTATGGGGGAAAAAGGAAAATGCTTCAGATAAGCACACTCATAGTGTGTTCATAAGCCTCCTTTGTGTAAATTATTTAGATGAAAATGTAAAGAAAAGTAGGGAAGATTTTAATAAATCCTTTAAAAGTACATCTATCTTCAATTTACATATACCTACAATTTCATAGGCCCTGTTTCTCCTTGCCAGAGTCCCACTATGCATAACATTAATCTCACCCTAGATTTTGTCTTTGTTAATAAGTTATTTTTATCCATAAAAACAAGCTCTTATATGCAGGGTCATATGAACTAAGAATTTAGAGGAAGAGAGCTATTCAACATGGTAGAACATGGTGTATAGGAGCCTCTCTAGTATTTTACAAGCTCTAATATCTTCACCTCTATTTTTAACTTATGTGTTTTTATTCATCATTTTATGTGTATTTATGCTTGCAAGTGCCTAAACATACTCTATTATTAGTGATGGGGTCATCATGTATGTGTGCTTTTAAGTATATTGAAAGTGTTACTCTTGTCATATTTCATGTGTTTGTGTAGACTTCCACAAATTAAAAGTGTGTGAATCCATGTTTAGTTTAATACCATTTTAGGGTGTATAAGAGCCTCTATAGTAATTTCTAAGCTTAAATTTCTTGAGCTCTATTTTTAATTCTTGTGTGTTTATTCACCATTTCCTATGTATTTATGCTTGCAATTGCCTAAATATACTCTATTATTTGTGATGGGGTCATCATGTATGGGTGATTTTATGTATATTTAAAGTGTTATTCTTATCATATCTCATGTGTTTATGTAGAGTTCACAAAGTAAGAGTGTGTGAATCTATGTTTGTGTTTACAATACTCCTATTGTACTATGCAATGTATACTTATTATTATTGACTTCTTCATTAAAAATGTTCAATGAGATTATTAAATATTACCATCAACATCTTTCATAGAAGTTGAAACTAAAATTATTTTTTGCATACAATCTCCATGGACTTCATATTTCAAGCTTCAAAAATATTATTGCTAACCTTTGAAATTCAGGCATGTTTTGTTTCTTTTAAAGTTTTCAAAATGTAATGTATCCATTACATTTTGTCTATCTCATCTAGTACATACAAAGGTTCATTTAGCTTATCCTTGAATTTCCACATGAGGCATTTATATATTATATAGATTATTTCTAAATGAATTGGTATGTTAAGTTTGTATAATGTGAAAATACAATTTCTACTTTGGAACATTACACTATCTACAAAAAATATAATGCTTTCTCATATGTACAGTTCCTTGTTGGAGGAGTGTAATATATATTTTCAATATAGGGTGTCAATTTCATGAATAGTGATTGGCCTAATTATTCCATGACTTCTACGTTACATTACCAACTAGTTGGATTACCCTGATAGCTAGCACACCATTGTACTCTCATGGCAACCTTTACGATGATTTATATAAGCTTTTAATTGGTAAGGGTTAGTTTTGTAAATAATATTCTTAACTTGTTTGAATACAAGTTGTTATTTGTTGGTAAAAAATACTATGAATGTTAACTATTTCACATTTAAAATGGATGAGTAAGAATTAGATGATTGCCTCAAAAAACTTTATGCGGAGATTGAACAAATGGTATGCATTTTTAGCTACTATACTTGAACATGAATTTGAGCTGTATTATTTTTGTTGGTGATAATATATTGTGACAGGTATTATGTTAGGAGAAAGAAGTTGGTCAGAAGTCCTCATTATGTGCAAGTGCTTAGTTTAGATGTTCACCTCCCCCCCCTCAAAGATAAAAAAGGAAGCTATATGGAGGATCAATAATTAGGGATGTTATTCCCACTATTATGAGATAGTCATCCCCTACCTTTGAACAACTAGGGGTGTAATCCCAGTGCAATATGGAATCTTTACTGAATAAATATGCAAATAAGGGGATAACATAGGTAATTTTAATGATGGTCTATGTATTTTCAATAGCAGATTTAATATTCTTGCCACATATGTAAAATGATCAATATTTGCAAACCATTAATCCCTCTTTTGATTTGTTACATTTCCCTTTTTAATACTATATGAGGAGGGTGTGGAGTAGACCCAAGGTGAAGAGTGTGTCCCCAAAGTGCCCAATGACTATTTCTGAAGAGATGTATGGGCACCTTTAGTTGCCCTTAATGTTTGATTGCTCTTCATGTTAAATCAAGTTTCTTTCTTCCCTCTTCCAATAATCAAAATTAAAATAATTTTGACTGACATACCATGCATTTTTTTATGTTTTAGTTGGGAGGAGTGGAGCAGAGCCACGTGGACATGGCTGATAGTCACTTGCATAATGAATCCATCCCTAAAAATGTGCACATTTTTTGTACTCTCTCTTTTATTTTCCATGCTCAATAATTACAAACCATTCATCCCTATTTTTATATATTATATCTTTTTTAATACTATAGGAGGAGGGGGTGGAGCAGGCCAAAGGTGAAGAAGGTGTCCTCAAAGTGTCCAATGACTATTTTTCAAGAAATGTATTGGAGCCTTTGGCTGCCCTTAAAGTTTGATTGCTACTCATATTAAATAATGTTTCTTTTTTCCCTCTTACAAGAATCAAGATTAGAATTATCTTAACACGCCATGTGGTTTTTTATGTTTTTTTTGTTTTATGTTTTAGTTGGAAGGGGTGGAGCAGAGCCACATGGACATGGTTGATATTTACCTACATAATGACTCCATCCCTACAAATTTGCATATTTTTTCTAGTCTCTCTTTCATTTGACATGCTCATAGCCCCATGTTTGTTGTTCCATATATGTTTGGAGTTGGACTCACATACATATGTCCACCTATGTGGCAAGAGGATGTGGAGTCATATGACTTTGATAACAATAATGATGAGGATATTGATAATGATGTTGATGGTGATTGGTTTTAAAATGATTCACAGTTTGAAATAGAGGAGAAAGTGAATGTTGTAAGAATATTTGATTATCTTTGATGACGTTATCTTATGTTTATTATTTTATGCTTTTAATATTTTATTCTGTTTGATGGATTTTTTTTTATTATTGATTTATGGTTTTAACCTCACATCTCTTCCTTGTTTAATGATAGTATGTAGGTGAGTAAAAAATTAAGGATTAGTATATTGTGAGGTAGAATGTGTACCTTTGCTTGTTAAGGCCATGTGACACATTTGGAGTTGATGGTGGCCATACATTTTGGTCATGATATAGACCTAAAATTCACCATCATAAGATTCATGGTCAGCAACCCATTTTAAAGAGACCCCCTTAGTGTGTTAGAAATGGGAAATTTACACCTAAGGGAAGAGAAATCAAGAAAAGGAAAACATAAAGGAGGCCAATAGACTGACTCTTTAAAAATTAGAGCATTAGAAAGAGACGGGTTGTAAAGATCTTGGATGTCTAGGGAAGATGTGTCTGAGTTATGTTATCTTAGTGAGATAACCTTCAATTTTATCAAAGAAAAGATGGATGCATATGATTCAAGTGAAAACTTGGCACATAGAAGGGAATCCTGTATTCAGTGAAGAGAATATTGCCCACAAATGGAGTGAGAAAGAGAGGGTGGAGAAAAATTAAGGTGCATGCAATAATGGAACTTAGGTTAAATGCATTATGTTCATTGTTTTTCATGAAGTTAATATTGAGTTCAATTCAACTTACTCGATATTAACATCGATATTTATGCAAAAATCACCATTATGATTATAGAGGGATGACCCTCAAGCCCATTATAGTGATGAAGATCAAATTCCTTTGAGAGAAATGCATTTTTGGAATGTAAGATATGCTCATCGGGGGGAGTAACAAATGAAAGTGCACATGATAGGTTACCTCATAAATTAATATTTTACTTCTTATGATAACTACGTATTATATACACTCTTCTCTATTGCCCATAACTTTATTTCAACCCTTCCATTATATATTTTGATACTGATGTATATTATTATTATTATTATTATTATTATTATTGCATATAGGATTTTGGTGGAGATGAGTTGGCACAGTCATAGGCATGGATGGACCATGTTTAGGAGGTATGATAACTACTTATTTACCAAAATTGATAAGTTTATTATTTTTTGGTGTCTTATTCTTGAATTTTGTCAAGATTTCTAAACTACACATTTTCAAATACAGGTGTCTAGGGTGACATGCATATGTGTGCATTCAGGTGGTTGACCACTTCAACTTTTTGTCTATTTTCAAAGGCCTAAAGGCCATGACATGAACATTGATATTACCTTGTGGATATTGAATTATACACTATTATTTATATACATACATTTTGGCATAATATGCATGACATGTTTTATGTGTGGTAAAGCAAATTATTTGGATAGGAGATTTGAATACAAGTGTTTTATATCTGGTTTGTGCTAGATATGTAGTTTTTTATTTATGTACAATTCAAGCAATGGTTTGGTGGTAAATTTGCATTTACCAATATATTACACAATCATGGATGGTTCAATGATGCAATGTTTTTCCCATGTACTCATCATATATTTTTTATGTGTATGGTATGTGATATTTTTGACTAGTAATCTATCATCTTCACATGTGTACCTTATTATCCTTTCATTCTTTCACATGTAGGTGACAAAGTTCACATGAGTGTATATCTCTATGTATATATAAAATTAGCCATGGTATGGAGGAGAATAATATAAGATTTGTATGCATGTCTTGTCTCTCTAACATTCATTTATCTCATATCATGTGTTTGTCTATTCAGGCAATTGACACAAAAACTATCGATGACTTGGCCCATAATTCAAGTCAGGGGAGGAAGGGAGAGAAGGAATGGGGAACACTCTAATACATTAGAATGACCATGCCATATATAAATATTTCATACTCTAATATAATGGTTTCATTATTTTCATTTAAGTTAGAAAACTCTTTGCATAAGGAAACTATCTGTAATTATAAAAAAATGGATGTTCTTATCTTTTGAATATTCCCATGGACCCTCATTTATGTCTACATTTTTTTAGATTTTCAATGCTAAAAATATTAAATGTTATCATTAAAAAGAACATGTATAATATTTTTACAGATGTATTCCCATATCTAGAAGAGAATGCGGCTACCCAATTGCTTGAGTACATGGAAGAACTTATCATGAGGATGAGATCCTAGAATGTAATGGGTGTAGAAAAACATCTTGGTTTGCATCTGTCACTAGTGATTACAAAAAAATAATCACTCCAAAAGAGGTAGATAGAAGTACGACACTAAACACTAAGATGGTGGCTCAAGCACCCAATAAAAAATTGATCTAGATGTTGATATCCTCTAGTGTAACATAAATAAGGGTAAGGGGGTTATTTTGGAGTTAGATTAGTAGAAATTAAATAGGGATGATACCCTCTATGTTTAAGGATATCTCTAACAAACTGTATCTAAAGAATAACTATATATGTGGGGATATTTCCCCAAGGAGGACACTTCTAATAAAACTCGACATGAGCTTTCATTTTATATGTATATGTTTAATAAGGAACACCATTTAGAGATTATGTTGGCTAGCATCAATTTAGCACTAGAGGGAGTAAATCTTCCTAAAACATTATGGGTGGATCCTGAGTAATGTTCACCAACCCAAGAAAGCACAAACATTATTAAGTTGGCTATCAAAATTACATAGAAAAGTACTCTACAAGGCTATGATGTTACTCAAATTCAACATAAACATCAAGAGGTCATCGCATTATACCAACATGAATGCACTGAAAGAATAAAGATTAAACAAGAATTAGACAATCTCAAATGATAGATAAAAATAGTGATGTCAGTGAGATTAATATATTATTTAATTGTATTCTACATATTTAACTTCAAGCTAAAAAAGTGCATTTGGAGCTCACCCATCTCTAAACCTTACTTGAGGATTAGGGTAGTTCCCCTTGTCTAGTTAGTAAAGTACCTCTACACCCCCTCTATTGTTAATCACCCCCATGATTCAATAGGTATGAGTCATGGGGGAGGAACTTATTATGTATGACACTATATCAATTCTCATTAGAGATGTTTCCCATCTCTAAAACCACAATCTATTAGCCATGGAGGCACTAGCATTATTGACTAGGATGGAAGCATCAAAGGTGCTAGTGGGGATATTGGAGGGGATGGTGATGGCCACATTGGGTGGTCTACACCATTGTAATGGAATTTCACTCACTTATCCTTACTATTTATCCTATTGAGATGTAAAATTGTTAAATACAAAGATAAATAAAAGGAAGAATTTGATTCAGTTTCTATAATTGATGTTGTATAACCTTGTGCATTCTAGGGTTAGGAAGGATGGGGTGATAATTATGATGATCCCCCAACTCCTCCTCATTTATCCTTTATCATTAATTATACTACTTAGTGTGAATTGTGTTTTGTGGCTCTAGTTTATAATTCTTTCAATTTGAAATATTTTTGGTTTGATTTTTTTTTAAGAATTTTATTAAGCTACTAACATAATCTCTCACCCCTTCCCTCATTATGACATTTGGAGTGTGATTTGTTCAACTCATAATTTTGTATGATTAAATTTTGTACATTTTTTATATTTTAATATAATTCTATTGAATTTTCAATTCAAAATAGAAATAAAAGTGCCAATCATTTTTTCATAAACATTATGTGTTTATTTTATTAACATACAAGTGTATTTAACCTTGTTATAGTTTTATTTATGTCATGGTTATATATTAATTATTTGGTATGGGAATGAATCCATAATGATAATGAGAACATAGATGAATGGTTATGGGATTTTTCATTTCCTTGTCATTTTTTAGGTGTCAATATACAATAAGGTGTATTTTTATTATGAAATTAGGAAGGCATCTACTTTGGATGGTGTGTGTTAAAATTATGACTAAATAAATATAATACAACTAATGTAGATACTAAAACTTAACATTTATAACATCTAAGCCTTTTACATTTGATAAATATCAATCAGAGCTATGCTCTTAAGTTCTAGACGTCTTTATTGCTAAAAGTCTCACATTCACCATCTCACTATGCCAAATTTATTATATCTTAGTTATATCCATATCATTTTGATGACACGACTCCTAGAATGCATAAAAATATTAAAATATGATATATATATAATTCACTATAAGTTTATTATGCATACTTTTTTCTATTCCTCTAGACATTACCAACCATAGAGGGACACTATTACGAATGCTATTGTCTAGATACTTATCTAGTGTCCATATAATCCCCATGGGAAAATATGCCCCATTATATTTTTAATATTTTTTGTCAATAATATATCTATCATGTAGATATTTATGTTCACTAGTCAGATACTATTAAAAAAATTTAACTATAAAATACAAATATAGATATGTGATGAACAGGGAGTTATTTTTCTGGCAATATGACCATATTTGTATTTGTTGATTGTAAAATACAATGAAAGCATTATTAAATTTTGTAGAAACTGCTAAAAAATATGAAGTATTAATTTAGTTTCTCTTTAAATAAAAATAACATTGAAGGATGGTCATCGACATTAGTTAGTGTTGAAGATTTGATTTTAACTATTTCACTAGATTTTTATAAATCATAGTTATGTATATAATAATATGTATTTCCATGTTTAAAATGTTTAATATGTGAAAATATTTAACAAATATATATATAATATGTTTCATTGAGTCTTCAAAATTGGTAAGTTTACAACCCAATTAAATTTTATAAAACAACTACAACATGTAATATTTTATGTATATTTATAAGATAATTAGAAATTTTAATGTTTCCTATAACTTAAAGGAAGAATAAATGGAGAGATAAAAATTCAAATAATTATATAAGATTTATAAGTATTGTATAGTTATAGCATGTAAAAGTTTGTTCTTAATCTTGTGTTTTTGTTGGTCATTTATCATGTTTATGAGTTTTTGTAATGTATTTATAACCTCATTAATTTGATAAATCAGAATATAAAGATATTATTTCACAAGTCTTATCTATGCTTTATGTCAATTTAAATAAGTACATGTCTTTTGAAGTATTTAAAAATTTTGATAATTACATACTTTTATTATTTATGTCCAAATAAATAATAAGCTTCTAAGATAGATAATATACTATGCAAACATGATTCTCTATAATCTGTATCTTACGCATCTAATAAATTTTAATATAGACTACAGTAATCTACATATCTTTATGATGCTTTCCAAAGAACAAAATTAACATAAATTTTTATGATAAAGATTATCTCAATGTGATAACTCAAGATATGCATTTGAATGTTATGGAATGTGTTACTAGTAATACGAGATTAAAAAATTATAAATAAGTCTTAACCATCAATCAAAAATTACTTTTTCCCAATTTTTGATAATCTATTTACATGGAATATCTGTAAAGGAAATGGAGATGAAAACAAGAGGGGATTCATCTTGTTGAGAGTGATGTATTTTTATATTTTATGTGTGAGATACTACTTAATCAAATCCCAATTTTATTGGTTGGGAGGGATTTGTTTTTTTCATGTGAAATATGGGGTAATGAAACTCCAATTATATGAACTAGGCATAATAAAGTTACTTATCTATGGTATGTTTGAGTAAGAAAACATTGTGAAACAAACCAAACTTTTAATGTAGTTAAGTTTTTGATATATTGAATTATAATTAACTTTTTAAAGTTAAAAAAATGTGATTAATGTAGGTATAAGCTAAGGATTTCACATTAAATTGGACTTGTAACCTACAATTATCCAATTAAGTTTAGGGTAAAAAAATAGACCTATATGGTAACTAAATTTATATAATTATCTAATTAGTAGCTAATGGGTTATAAAATTATATCTATTGTTATCAAAATTATATAATTCCATGTATTTTTTGTATTATTTCAAATGAAAAGTTAGAATCCATACATCTTATAAAACTATTACCATTAATGGGGTTCAATTTGATAAGTTTGGTCTCTTCTGCTCTATAGTCAGGGTTGCACACTTTTCCCTACCCTATATATCTTAGCTACTAAAGGCATTATCTACTTGCTAGCTATTTATTCTTTCAAAGGTTTGGTAAAAGGTATATATCTTCCCAAGAACAACTTTCAAATGGTTAATGGGCACTTCATTGATGATTTCTTCGTCACATTACCTAAAGAGGAGAAATCAATATCTAATGTTATGTAATGTCTTAATGTCTTTTGGTTGGTTTTTTGCTCTTATATTCAATGGGAAATTATAAATGCTGTAAACAATCCCTCTTCCATATCTACTTGGCTATTGTAGTTTATGTGGATTTTAATTAAAAGGTATATCTCTTCCTAACACCATTAATGGTAGTCAATTTGATCATTTTGGTCTCTTCCACTCTATATGTCAATGTTGCACACATTTTCCAACCCTATATGTCCTAACTACTAAAGGCATCAGCTAATTACTAGATATTTATTATTTCAAAGGTTTGGTAAAAGGTATATCTCTTCCCAACACCAACTTTCAAATGGTTAGTGGGCACTTTGTTGATGATTTCTTCGTCACTATTTAACTACATTTTAAGCCTATTTTATATTCAAAGAGAGAGAAACAGAAAGAGAGATAGATTTAGAGATAAGTGGTTAAAAACCTAGATAAGTGCACACCATTATAAAATTTATATATTAACCTCATTGGATGTGGAGGAAGACCCCTGTAGATAAGAAAATACCACACAAAATAGTTGTTAGTGGAGATATGCATGGACTACCAAGCTATGTGCTTATTCTGAGAAGTGTGAAACTTACTTGGGATGACAATCTGCTATTTTAAAACAAAGTTTAAAATAAATTCAAGTATAGAGAGAGAGAGAGAGAGAGAGAGAGAGAGAGAGAGAGAGAGAGAGAGAGAGAGAGTTTTGTTTACTATGATACAGGTTTGAGTGTAGCAAAAGATAATATAGTGTAGGTAGATAAGTTAGGTCTATGTTTTGGGAATTTTGTTAGGTTATTTTGAGGTTGGTTCAAAAAATAGTAATAGATGTCAGTTAAAGGACCGATGTCAATTGGGGTCATTGATATCAGTTTGGGGTCACCGATGTCACTTGGGGTAGTAGTATTAGAATGAATTAGAGAAGGATTTTATGGGAGGGAAAATGGGATTATAGTCAGGTTGTGAGGTTGGGAAGAGTCATAAAGAGGTGGGTAAGACTCAAGTGAGTTTGAACAGAGGGTTGGTATGTTGGGGCAAAGAAAATTAGGTGGGAAGCTTTACAACTCCTCTTTAGAAGGAGTCAGGGTTCATGAAACAATAAATAGTATTATGTAAAGTGATTATAAAATTAATGTTTAAAGACTTAAAAAACACTAAGATATACTTAGTTGGTAAAATGGGTGAACTATGACTACTAATTAGATGACTATGATGAGACTTGGTGAATCGTGGGTGAACAGACAAGATAAACATGTGTTGTTGGTCCTCAAGAGTTTAAGTTCTATGTAGTGTATCAATTCTTGATCTGGATCAATTTTTGTAGAGTAATGATAAGCTTGGATGTCAAAATTGAATGTAAAATTCTATGATTACCAAAATCCTATGCATGAATTCTTGATTTTTGTGACCCGAATACCAACTTGGAATTTTTCTTAAGTAATCTATATCGATGATCCTATCGACATTAGTCGAGGGTTGACCAATGTCGATGGCATGAGAATAGGTAAAAGGGATATTTTTAGCCCATTTTTTTTTCCTTCTCTTGCCAAGTGTGGTATCTATTAGAAAATGGTAAAAATGCAAGGCTGTGAAGAATGTAGTTAGTTAGGAATTTATGTTAGGGGTAAGAACAAGTCATAAGTATTTAGGATTATGAGACTAATTCTCAAGGTGACTCAGATGGTAAGAATTAATCTTAGGATGAGGTGGCTAGGTGAGGTGGCATAAGTGGGTTTTAATTGACTTAATTAAAAATTTTAAGGTGAAAACATGGGTTAGGAAGGTTAATTAATAAATGGGGATCAAGGGGGTTTTGACACATGGAGTCATGTAAGTGTGTGACATAATTCTGGTGTCTATAGTCACATTACCTAAAAATGATAAATTAACATCCAATGTTATGTAATGTTTTGATGTCTTTTATTTAGATTTTGGCTCTTCTATTCAATGGGAAAAATTAAATGCTATAAATAATCCCTCTTCCATACCTAATTAGCTATTACAGTTTAAGTGGATCTGAATTCACTAGAGAGTAGTTTAAATAAATGGGCATCCATTTTTTCCTCTTAAAACTTTCTATTTGATATATGGAAGTATGTCATGAGAATGGTGGGAAAAAATTTATTCTTAATGGATATCTAAACTACACTCATTAAAAACATTTTTTTCTTTCTTCCACTAATGTTTAATACTACTCTTTTTGGTATCCCTCTAATTATTTATATACAAAATTGGATAAACATTTTAGGGATTTATTGCTATAAAAATCTAAAGTAGTCTTGGGCTATCTACTATAAGTCAAGATCCCTAGGATGGTTTCACATTTAACTAAAATCAAGACAATGTTGTGTGCATTAAATGGATCACTCATGCTTTAGATGGTAATGAAAAATTAAAAATACTTATTATTAATTGCATCACCTAGGGTTTTGAATCTTTAATTTTTTTTACTTACTCAGGCCCCTATCACCATTGTGGGTACCTTTAAGAATAAGAGTATCTAGAATGATTGGGAACTTATCAAAATACATTTGTGTTGGGATGGTGATGGGTTTTGATATTACATATTTTTAAGCTCTCAATCCCTATGGCAATATCCAATTATTAATTTTAATGAATTTATTTTCACCCTTACTATATGGATTAAAATTCTTTGGCTTTTCATAAAGGGAATCAAAGTGATCTTAAACCTCTTTTATCATCAAAATAGAAACTAGGTTCCTTGGCATATTTTTTGCCATTAATTTCATTATGAATGATGGATTCATTTTCTTCCACTAGTAGAAAGGTGGTATAACACTTCCTTCCATACCTCTTATAAAGTGTCTCCATTTGTGGTACTTTATGGTTGTCATCCACCATCCATCACTTCAGTCTTGAAGGTGCAACCTAAGGTTTGTGCTAATAAATAATGTATTCACCATCAACACAAGGTACTATCTATCTTGAGATAGAATTTATCAAGTAGTGTGATTTTTCATCAATTATTTTTTCGGATCTACTTATTTCGTTCTTAATTATATAATATATTATTCCATTATTGTGAACATCTAAGTAATTTCATTACATATGTTTCCTTCACTAAAGTTATCAATTGGCCATGCATGTAAAATAAAAGTGTTAGCCATGCATGTAAAATAAAAGTGTTAGCCCATTTAAACTTTCCTTGAATTTGGATAAGAATATTATCAAAAAATATAACATATATATATATATATATATATATATATATATATATAAGAATTAAAATATTTACCCATAATGACTCACAAATATGAGTGGGATGAGTGGGGGAAAGTTGAATGGGAGGAATTTTGAAAAAGGGCCTAGGTGGGAAATAATAGGGAAGCTATAGGATGAAGGGGAATTAGATGACATAAATGGATCGAAGGAAGTAAAATTCAACATTAAATAATAAAAGTAATTTCCCTTAAGGGACCCATAGATATTGGGGTAAATAATTAAGGAGGATTGCATATGCTAGGCAAATAGGCATGTCAGTAATTCAAAATCAGATCTTTTGTCTCAAGAGTTTCAAGTAATTAATTCCTCAATAGAGGATGAAAATGTTTGTTTATGTATCTTTGATAATATTGTTGACAAATCAAGTTTTAGATTGGAAAATACCCTGATTAGAAATTTCATGTGGAATCATCCTAACATAGTGTAGATACTAAAACTAGATATTTATAGCATCTCAGTCTTGTACATTTGACAAATACCAATTAGGGATCTATCCTTAATTTGTTGACCTTATTTTTATTGAAGGTCTAACATTCACTATCTCATTATGCTTAAATGCTTATCTTATAATCTAACCCATATCATTTTGATGACCCAAATAACCTGTAAACTACATATGTCTCAAAACTTGATATATACCCCTCACTATCTATTATTAATCCATACTTGTTTTATATCCTTTTGGACATTATCGACCACATAGGAATACTAACACTAGTATACATTTTTTTTTATCTAGTGTCAAATCACTTAAAGACATCTAAATTTCAAATTATTTAAAACTTATGGGTTAGCTTATTTGTCTTATTAAAAAATACCATGAGATATTTTCAAAAGGAATTCTATAAATACAAGTCCAATCCTTCTCTTTATTCATCTATAAAATACCAAGTAAGAACCTACCAAGGCTCATTCAATCAATAATAAAACTAAGTTATTATGCCTTACTATTTTCTATTTCTTAATTATTCATAGCAATAGTCATAGACAAGGGTCTTAAGCATATAAATAATAACCCATGAGTATTTTTTTATCAAGTTATAAGATAGATCACTGCATACATCTACATATAGAATATTACACCATTATTCACACATGCTCTCACACATAGGGGATTTATAAATAAGTTTGAGGCCTTCCTTTCCTTTATGATTACTTATATTGCTTAGTGTGAACTAGGTTTTGTGGCTTTGGTTTATCTCTTTAGATTCATCAAATTTTTGGTTGAAATTTTTTTTGGAATTTGATTAGGCTACTAGTGTAATCTCTTAGCCCCTTCCCTCCATGTGACATTTGGATCATGAATTCTTCCACTCATGATTTTGTATGATTAAATTTTGTACCTTATTATTATTTTTTAAATAATTTTTCTCAATTTTCAATTAAAAATAAAAATAAAAGTGACAATCACTTATTTCACAAACATAATGCATTTATTTTATTCATGTACACGTGTATTTGGAATTGTTCTATTTATTCTTATATCATGGATATATATTAATTATTGGACATGGGACTAAATCCATAATGGCAAGGAAAACATATAATAATGGTTAGGGATGTCATTGTTTAGGTGTCAATATACCAATAAGTTTATTTTTTTGGAAAACTAGTAAGGCATCTAATTTTTATTGTATTTAATAAAATTATGAATAAATTAAATCTAATACAGCTAATATAGATACTAAAACTAAATATTTATAGTGTTTTAAGCTTGTACATTTGACAAATATTAATTAGGGATCTACCCTTAAGCTATAGACCTCCATGCTAACAAAAGGCTTACATTCACCATCTCATAATGCTTAATTATTTATCTCTTAGTTCAATTCATATCATTTTGATGTCCCAAGTCTCATGGATTACAAAAGAATATTAAAATATGATTTACATCACTCACCATTAGTTTTTAATCCATACTTTTTTTTTATCATTTTTGACATTACTAGCCATAAAGGGACCCTACCGCTAATGGTAATGTCCAGATACTTATATAATATCCAATTTTATGAATTTAGCTAAATTTCAAATGTTTTAAAATCTATAAGTCAACCTATGTATCTTATTAAACCCTAACATGATATATTTTATAAAGGTGTGGTATAAATATAGTATAATCCTTATCATTCATCATCTAGTAAATATAAAGCTAACACTTATCGATATTCATGCAGTCAATCACAAAACTAAGTCATGTTCTAGTCATCCCTATTTATTTATCAGTCTTGATTCCAATCATAAAAAATGTTTGAAACATTAAAAGAGAAATTCATGAGAGATATTTATCAAATTACAAGGTAGATCACTGCATACATCTTCATATAGTATATTTCACCCTTATACACACATAATACCACACATATGGGAGAACTATATTAGTCTAAATTCCTCCATGTATTATTGGATATGTTTGTAGTGATCTATGATAGATGGGTCATTGAGGTCAACTCAACAACATGTTCTCACTAACCCATTTTTTAGTAAAATCATTCTAAGGGTGAATAACTAGGGTTTGATAAATTATCAAAGTGTGAAAACACATATCCTATATCTAAATATACCATCATAAATATGAGAGAAAACATAAAATAATAAAGTTGGTCATATTGATATTTAGTCATTATTTTTACTAGACATATATATCATAATTAGACACTAACATCGATAGTAGTCTCTATATCACATGGTAGTGTCTGCAAATATAGAAGTATAATTTCAAGAATCTAAAAACTTATACAAAATAAGGATTATGTATACTTTCCACCTATTTCTTATATAGATCTACTTACATAGAGTAAAACTAAGCTAAGTATCATTTCTCTTTGGTACAATAATCAATCAAACATATTTTGAATTTGGTACTTTATATATTTAGCATATTTCAGTATTATAATGTATAATATTTATTTATCAGAGTTTGAAATTAATTGGACTACTATAGTCTAATTTATCACACTTGTGATTGAACTATTTCTATATTATTGATCATAGCCTAAACATTTTGAATTTAGGGTTATACATTTGGTGAACTCAAACGCTATGTCTCTTTATGTAGCTCCTATGTTGCTTAAGGATTTTCAACTTTCTAAGGTTTTATGCATCTATTCTTTCTTTGGAGCAATCATTGTTCTTCTCATCATGAAATTTTATCCAATATTTCCTGCCTCAACTTTAATATTTTAATCTTATGTTTCATCCTCAACTATATTCACTCTTGGGTGATCTCCATGCCTCCTTTCTTGTTCATGATAGTGTGAACACTCCAATTATTTATGTCCTTCTCCACATATGTAACAATCACAAGACCTACATTGATTTGGAAACCATCCCTTATCACCACCATAACCTCGACCTCTCTGAAATCTTCTTTTGATTTATTTATATTGAAATACTTTTATAGTTTCTCCTTTTACTTATGAACCACATGATGATTCTATTCTAGCGGGAATAAATACATCTCTAGTGGTATTGAAGCCACCTTATCCCCTTACTAGAGGGGATATCATCTTCTTGGCCTAGTTAATCTTTTGAAAGTCTATTTATTTTGTGTTTATTTTGCCTTCAAATCTAATTGATAATATTCCTCCATGAAAATTATTATATGCATGTTTAATTCATCTTGAATAAAAAAACTTCAAATAATTTGCATACGTTTAAACCATTTATTCTTCCATTTCATCTTGATCCAATCATATGAAAAACTTGTAAAAATCATTTGTATACTCTTGTATATTGTGATCCTTTTGTCTTAAATTTTTGAATCCTTTGTATAGGTTTTATTCATAATCTATAGTAATAAATTTCTCCCTCAGCTTCTTATCTATCTTTCTCTACCATGTTTATCTTCTCTTTACCCTTTCTCTATATCTCTTTCTATAGGTGACCCCTAAAATCATTACATGACCCTTCAATTTCTTTCATGAAAATTTTAATTTCTTTTCTTATATTCATGTTTTTCCTTCAAAATAATTCTCCTTTTTATTTATCCAATCTATCAACTCCTCTGGTTTTATATTGCTTCCATAATCTAGAATGTTAACCTTGATTCCTTTGTTCATTCCTTATAAATCCATAACCATCATCTCTTCCATTAATAGATGGTGTTTTTTTATCATTTATCTTCTTATTAAATTTCATCTTCTACTATACTTTGTCTTTGATTTGTGATAATTGCAATTAATTGTTCCATTTACCTCTACATCTCTTACATAGTCCTATTCATCTGAGCAATTCCTCTTGACCTTGTCTTCTCACCATCTTTGATGCTTGTTATTCAATCACATAATATTATACCAAAATATTAAATATCAATTCACAAATATATTACCTCAAATATTTGAACCTAGATCTGATACCAAATGACGAAAACACACACTAACTAAGAAAAATTATCAATAGGCATAAACTCAAAAATTGCATGAAAGTAAAATTCTCTATTGATTATTATTCAATGAATAAAATATTATAATATATATTTAAATGGAACATAATTTGAAGTTTTATTTGACATGCATCATTAAAATATCAAAATAAATTAAAATCTACCTAAAGCTAACTAACCCATGTAGTTTTTAGAAAATTATATTCTTTAGTAACTTTCATCTTCTAGTGTTTTTTAGAACGTTATTTTTAGAAGTTATACATGCAAGCTTAGATGGACTTAAAATATCCACATATATTTTAAACACTAAAATTAACATAATGGATTGATTTTAATTAAAGTTAATGTAAAAATATAAAAATACACTATTTCTAAAAATGGAAAAAAAATTGAAAAATAGAATAAAATACATTTTTGGACCCTCAGATGGTCATGTATGCCATCCAAAAATTTCTAAGAAAATACCTAATTGGAATAAACTTAGTGGGGGAATATCCACCTAGTTTACATAATAGAGAATAAGTTATGGTACACGTGAGGAAAGAAAGGTATCCTTAATGCTCCTATCACAAATTAAAACCTATAATATTTTTCCATTGAAAAATATTAAAAAGTATAAATGAGAATGCTTACTCAATTGATATTCCTAAATATTTTGACACCAATTCCTCTTTTAATGTTGTTAACTTTCAACCACATAAATACATGTCCAATGATGATGTAAAGGCTCATGAGGTCAAAGAGTCGACCAAAAATTTTCCTAATAAAAAGAATGAGCAATTTGAGAGTTTTAAACACCAAAATTTATGCCACAAGATCCTAGGCATACAAGTTATATTTGGTTAAATGGGTGGACTTAGAATATTCATAAATTTCATGGACTACTAAAGCTAAACTTTTGAAACTTATTAAAAAATGATTTTATACTAGTTATAAACAAGGAGGTTGATAATTTTATACATTTTATTTATAGTGTTATCACACTATCACATTCTTATTCATGAATATAAAGGTATCAAATCTGAAATCTACTTGACATAATTAATGTTAGGAATTAAAATATATATTTAGTTTAGTTGAATTTTATTCTTACCTAGAAAATCATAATCTCAAAGATCCCTTAGGTGGAAACAAGGAATAGAGAGCTAAATTGGGCAAAAAAGGAGCATAAAAACTAGGAAGGGCAAAACCAATAGGAATGGATCTTAAGCTATGTACTTCATGTAAGTGTAAAAGACCATTTATCATGTAATAAGATAACATGATATCTAGTTAGACTTATGTAATGAAATTACTTCAACAATAAAGTAGAGTAGTAGAAATAGATCCAAATATGATTGAAATATATCAAAATATATGATAATAGAGAAGCCACTTCGAGGGGACAACCTCCAAAAGCTTTAATAAGAGCAGAATTCACAATATGATGATAAACAATTACCCACTACCTCCTATTTATAGTCTATCTAGGTCGTGGTTACTCCATAAGCTGACCTACTAACCAAATGAATGCATAGAGAAATGTGATATAGCATCAAAGAGAGATAAGTAAGTCATAAGTCAGCGATTCCTATCCTAATACATGCAATAGGTTAAGGGCATAGCATGCCCTTCCCCTTCAAACCAACATTGTCATCAACATCTGGATGTTGTTACATAAAATCTTCACCTTCCCAGGATGCATCTTCACTACTCAGGTTCTTCCACTTGATCTGATATTCCCTATTCTAGCTAGTTCTCAACCTCTTAGTACGTGTTTGGAGGATCTTCTCTAGTTCCAAAATGACTCATCCTTCTTCATCTAGTTCTGGGACCTCTATCTAGGCTGAAACTTTCTATCCAATAACCTTCTTCAAATAGGAAACATGAAATACTGGGTGTATGTGAGATGAATGAGGTAACTTGAGCTTGTAAGCCACACTTCCAATTATAGAACTTGATAAGGGACATAATACTTAGGAGAAATTTTGTTGTCATTTTTCTGTTGATTCAAGGACATTTTCTTATAAGGCTACAAATGTATAAATACCTAGTCACCCACCTCAAAAAATTTCTCACTATGGTGTTGATCTACTTATTTCTTCATCCTATTTTGTGCCAAGGCCAAATTCTCTCACAAACTAGCCAAAACCTCTTGTTAATGTTGAATATGCTCCTCCACATCTCAAACCTTGGTTTGCACCTTTAATGAAGAAGTAATGGAAGGTGGATGGTAACCATCTAGTGCTAGAAATGGAGACATTTTAGAAGAGGTATGGAAAGATGTGTTATACCACCATTCTACAAGTGGTAGCCATTTAACCCATCATTCCTATTTATCTGATATAAAATAATGGAGATACCCCTCTAAAAATTTGTTAACCACTTCTATTTGTCCATCAGATTAGGGGTGGTAAGATGAGATATGAGCTAGCTAAGTACCCAAATAGGAAAATAGTTCAGTCCAAAAATTACTAGTGAAAATAGGATCATGACCACTTACAATTATTTTTAGGGTTCTATGTAATTTTAGAACTAGCTCCAAAAAAATAGCTACTATTGTACTTGCTGAAAATGGGTGTGAGAGCACAAAAATGGGCATATTTTGTAAGCCTATCCACAATGACCAAGATAACATTCTTACCTTTAGAACTAGGCAACCCTGTGATGAAATCCATGGAAACATCCTCCCACTTTTGAGTAGGAATTGCTAATGGTTGTAATAAAACCAGGGTCTTAACTATCTCACCTTTATTCTGTTGGCATATCAAACATTCTGACACAAAATTTTGTACATCTCCCTTGAGTCCTTCCCAAAATAATTATTTCTTAATTTCGTGATAAGTTTTAAAGAACCCTGAGTGTCCCCCAATTGGAGATGCATGCAACGCCACAAGAATTTTATGATTAAGCTATGAATCTTTACACAAGTATAACCTACCCTTATACTATAGGACAGCACCTTTCCATTAAATTTTTTCAAAAGATAAAGTTCCTTGCTAGAGATTCTAAATCAGAACTTGTGTATCCTTGTCTTTCTCCCACTCTAACCTGGCTACATCCATTGAATCTACTTGCAACATGGACATTGCACAAAGTAATGCTTTTGTGGATGTATCCCATCTAGATAGTGCATCTTCTACTACATTATGTTTACCCTTCTTGTAGATGATTTAAAAATCATAACCCAACACTTTGGTTACCCACTTTTGTTGTTCCTCAGATGATAATCTTTGCTCCAAAAATTATTTGAGACTATCATGATCCATTTTCACCTTAAAGTGTCTACCCATCAGATAGGGCCTCCATTGTTTAACTGCATGAAAAATAGCCATCATTTCTTTCTCATTGATAGGTTTTTGTAGATTCTTACCTTTGAATTGATGAATCTCAAATGTAGCAGTTCTTCCTTCCTATATTAGTACTACTCCCTACCCAGATCTAGAAGCATCACATTCAACAGTGAATGTCTTTGAGAAGTCTAGTGTAGCCAAAACTAGAGTGGTGCACATAGCTACTTTTAGTTTCTCAAATGCTTTGGTGGTATCATCATTCCAATGGAAGGCATCCTTCTTTAGAAATGCAGTGAGTGGAGTTAATATGCTACCATAACCTTTCACAAATCTTTGGTAGTAACATGTTAGTCCTAGGAACCCTCAGAAGTTTTTGAGAGTTTTTGGCATGGGTCATTCCATCATAGCTTTGATCTTCTGGGGATCAACTTTGATACCTTCATGGGAAACAATGTGACTTAGGTACTCTACCTACTATAATCCAAAGGCACATTTGGATGGCTTTGCATAAAGGTGATGCTTCTCCAAAACTATCAACACTTGTTTCACATGTTGCATATGTGCTTCCCATGTTTGACTATAAATCAATATGTCATCAAAGAAAACTAGCACAAACTTCCTTAAAAAAGGTCTAAAAATAGTGTTCATCAAGCTCTAAAAAGTAGATGGTAGATTTGTAAGACCAAAGGGCATTACCAAAAATTCATAATGGCCCTCATGCATTCTAAAAGTAGTTTTATGAACATCTTCATCCTTGATTCTAATTTGATGGTACCCCGAGGGAAGATCCAATTTTGTGAAATAATTAGCACCATTCAACTCATCAAGTAAATCATCAATTACTAGAATAGGAAACTTATCTTTGATGGTGTACTTGTTGAGTTCCCTATAATTTGGGCACATCTTCCATGTGTCATCCTTCTTCTGCACCATGACCACTAGTGATGAATATGCACATTGGCTATGATTGATGATCCATACCTCTATAATCTCATGGAACATCTTTTTTATTTCACTCTTTTATACATATGGATATCTATATGGTTTGATATTTGGTGTTTGACTCCCTAGAAGTAGTTTAATGGCACAATCAAGCTCTCTTTTTGGTGGTAGTCCTTTTGGCCCCCAAAAATAGATGGGTGGTCATCAAGAATCATCTGTAGATCAGGATGTGTAGATGCCTATGTGGGTTAAACTTCTATGGAGCATAATCATGCAATAATTCCCTCTACTCCCTTTTTTAGCATCTTGGTCATCTAATGTGAACTAATCAATTGTGGAGATTTTACCTATAATCCACGTAGTTTAATTTTCCTAGCTTTAGAATGAAAGTGCATGATAGTTCCTGGAAGTTCATCTCAATGGTACCCAAGGTTGTGAGCCATTGGACTCCCAAAACAATGTCTGTGCTACCAATGGGAATAGAAAACATAAGAGAATCAAGATTTTACTCACCCATAGCAAGCATAATATTATGGAATTTTCCTAAATAATTAATTGTGCCACCATATATAATCATGACCTAAAATTTTGGTGTTGGGTAGATGAAATAGTTCAATCGAGTGGTCAAATTATGATTTATGAAGTTATGTGTGCTCCCTGAATCAATCAACACAATCACCTTTTGTTTCTTGAGAAAACCCACCACCTTAAGAGTTTGTGGAGTGTTAATACCTGTAAGTGCATGACAAGAGATTATAGGTTGGGAATCTTTAGTTACCTCCTTTATCTCTTCCTCATCATCATTGGAGGCATCATATTCTTCTTCATCTTCATTAGATCCCTCAATGCAAAATAACATCTTCTCAGCACATCTATGTCCTTTGCTCCACTTTCTATCACAACTGAAACATAATCCTTTTACACACTTTTCTTCAATTTTTTTAGGGGTCAATATGGTAGGGGGAGAAAATGTTGGTGTTGATATGCTATGATCTTTGAAGTGAGTGAATGGCTACTTCTTGTTGGCTATGGATTTTTCCTTAGCTCTGCGTGCCATGATAATAGAATCAAAAATATTAAGTGGAAAAAACATGCATACCTCATGTTGAATGTGGTCCTTGAGTCCACCTAAAAATAGGTAATTTAAGTGCTAAAAAATTGTCTCCACACATAAGGATAGGTTTTAAAAATGATTACTATAATCCTTGATGAAGCCAGTCTGTCACAATTTTTCCAATTGGCTAAAGTAATTCTCTATCACACTATTTCCATAGTTAAATTGTAGCTCCTCTATAAAAATTGACTAGGTGACACTGAGAGTCATATTTTTATTTTAAGCACACAACCATCGATACCAAATGAATTGATTAGGTTCAAGATACAAGGATGCCATGGTAACCTTTTATCCACATGGGATCTGATGTAGATCAAAAAAATTCTCTATTTGGTTGATCTAATTGAGTGGATCTTTTCCATCAAATTTGTGCATATCCACCTTTGGTAACAGGTTCCTCGATGGTAATGTAGTTAGATTTGAATTAAACTGGTTGGGCGAACCACCCTAGTGAGGTTGTGAAATAGTGATAGATAGATTATTTGACTGATTATTTTCCAAAGTCATCATGATGTCCACCAAACTATCTTGTATGGATTTCATATTAGATTGTATGCCTTACACCTCACTTTGAATGCCTTGCACACTATAGTCAAGCTGGCTCACTTTATGATCTATATCAAAGAACCCTGGTATAAAGGATCTAGTACATCCCCCTTATGACTCCATCTCTTCCTTGTTAGGAATTTTACTTATATTTTCATCACCCTTTCCTCTGCCCCGAGTTTGTGGACCTACTATAAAAGGGATTCACGATGTCGCCCCTAATTGACACTTTTGACCCAACTTTGACCAAGCAATTTTGGACTTATGTTAGCCTAAAATCAAAAAATACAAAGAAAATACCCTAGACAAAGTTTTCTAATATTTCCAAAAATGTAAATACCTCAAAAAAAATCTTTGAATTGCGCACTATAGAGCAATTTTATGAAAAACCCTAAAATGGAGATAAATTTGTGAAACATATCCAAATGATCTAAAATTTTAATGGAATATTAATCTAATGATTTATCTCCTCCAGTAAAAACATTGAAGAGAAATTCAAAACCATTTTTGAGATATATCCAAATTAAAAAAATTAGGGTCTTACCCACAAGATTGCCCAAATCGTAGCTTTGATACCACTTGTAATGAAATTACTTCAATAATAAAGTCCAATAGTATAAATATATCCAAATATAACTGAAATATATTATAATATATGATAATAGACAAGCCACTTCAAGGGAGCAACCTCCACAAGCTTTAATAAGAGCAGAATTCAAAATATGATGATAAACAATCACCTACTACCTCTTATATATAGTCTATCTAGGCCATGGTTACTCCATAGGCTGACCTAATAACCAAATGAATGCATAGATAAATTTTATATAGCATCAAAGAGGTATAATTAGGCCACATTTTGGCTATTCCTATCCTAATACATGCAATAGGTTAGCGCCGTAGCAACCTATTATCCTCTTTATGTGCATATGACTAGGGAAAGTAATATGAAACTAAAGGAAAAAACCCAGCATTTTGGTTATGTTATCGGAACCCATTTCACTTGTTATCATGATGGTTGGAAAATGGTTAAGTGACTTTCTTTGGAGAATATTAAGTGCTACATTGGTACATTAGAATTTTTTCTATTTCTCCAGTATTTTGAATCATCAATTTTTGTACATGCATGGGTAGAGAAGAATCTATATCATTCTCTATATAAAGAATTATTTATATAATTACCCATACACTTATACGATTGGATTTTAACATATGTAAAAAAAAATTTAAGAAATTATGGGCAGAAGGCTTCTTGTTTGGTAGAGCATTAGACATCCATGGTTAACTTGTATGTTGTTTGGACATGCGTAGTAGACATTTGGTACAAAAGAACATTGAAAAGTTATATTTTAGAATATGCGGTCTCTACATATTCTTAACTATAATAAGTGCAGTTCAAAATCCTAAGAGAGCCATGAGAAAGGTATATCAAATATTTCCCTTTAGATATTAAAAATCTTATGGTTAATTATAGACTTGAAAACTTTTCTATGGATGAATAAAATCTCTCATGCATGATTAACATGACTAGTGGCGAATGGATGGTTATAGGTTCATTTGAGATTGGGAGTTTATCATAGAATTTAGGTCACAAGAATGGAGAAATTGAAAGTATGATAAGGCCAAGTGTAGGGATATGAGAGGCAATGAACCCAAATCAATGTGGGGATAATAGAAGTGTCATGAAAATCTAAAGGAAAATGGAGAGGCAGAAGGAATAAACCTTACCCACATGATCATGCCTTTCAATACCATAGGTATGCATGGAAGAACCAGGACAAGAACTAATAGTGTAATCCAATCCATAAAGACCCAATTCCCCCACCAGATTGTATGTTTATGCATTCGAGTTTGACTAAATACTTGTAATAAATTGAATTATTTAGAGTGTAGAGTCTAAACCTAAGCTAGTATAAGAATCTTTGGGAGTACAAGTTTAACATAATAATCTACCTTTAACATTGAATTTTCACATTACAAATACAACCTACAGCTCGACTTGTAATGTCAAGTGGATCTAATATTAGTAGTGGGTAAACTACAAGACCAACCATATCAAATCAAACTTATTCAATGCCCACTACTTTTGGTTCACCTACTATTGTAGGAGGCATGGAGGAAGCACATGATGTGGCTCTATTATAAGAGGATTAGGTGATGGAATTGGAAATGATAGTGGACCTCCACCATAGAGTTCAAGAGGAGATGGATTAAATCCACTACAAGGAAAAATATAACCACTAAGTGTACCTATGGTGTACTATGAGATGATGATTTATTTCCTTGAATACCAAGGCATTGAAAATATGGTAGAACAAATTCATAGGTGTGAACTTATTTAGTGATGATGGGGGATCACTTCTTTACAATAAAAGGCTACTTAGTTTTCCACTACTTTGATGGATCACATGCATAAATTATACCAAACAATTAATATTTAGTAGGTAGTTGTGATCTATGAAACATGGAAAAATGTATTCCTTCAAGAGTTTGACATTCTTGAGTTTGAGTAACAAAGCATTATTAATTTAAAGGACATAAATCAAGAGCTCACTAAGGGTGTGTAGGAATATGATGCATATTTCAAAATGATTATTTCAAAACTATAATTTTAGATTACCTCAACACATTATACTCAATGATTTATGGGAGGACTATTGTTTCCATTTCATCAAGCTCTCTCACAAAAGATTTTTATTAACCTACATGAGGCACTGGAAGTTGCTCTTCACACCAAATTTTTGGGAAGTATAGATATGGGGATCATCCCATCACGAAGGCTTAGATTAATTTGGTGTCCTCTTATCTACATAAGCTAATGGATAATAATGATAATGACATTCATAGAGGCTTATGGTGTTGTTGAATATGAAGTAGAGGGCCATAATAAGAAAAAATATCCATAGAGGAATGATTGCATCATAAAAAAATAGTCTTGTGAAATATATCAAAAAAATCATTATGTAAGGAATTATCCCTTGATCTAACATGTTACCCAAGATAAATTGTCACTATATTGTAAAATATGTGTTGCATACATTCATGTTATCAATGACTATCAAGTCATAAATGAGATACATGAACTATGCACAAGAGGGACTTGTCAAACCTACGTTGCTAATATTCAAGAGTCTAGTGAAAGATAATATTTTTGAGGTTGAGGATGTCGAAATGGGTGTAGGGGTGATCATTTTTTACCTAAGACCTATTACAAGTTTGGATTTCCAAACCACTATTAGTGTGATTACCATGTTTATCCAACTTGTGCCTGTTTTAAGAATGAGCATCATCTGGAAGAATGCCCCAAATTATATATGGATATGACCAAAGAGAACAATAAGAAGGTAATTAGGATGATTCATGTTACAAAAAATCCAAATGCTCAGTGAAGACATTTTCCTAACACCCCACAAATGAGACCAAAATTAAATATTATGACACAAAGTGATGATCATTCCTAACCTATTTTAGTTATATCCATGGAGAAGGTTTAGCGTGAATAACCACATGCTCAACACTACCCTAATTTTCAAAATTAAAATGAGGTATTTCATGACATAATATCCTTATTATGTGATTTACAAGGTGAAATTGTGTTTTTAGATTAAAAGGATGTAACCATGCTCACTGAGATGTAAAAAGAAATCGTCACAACAAAATTTAAGCAGGATGAATTTTGAGAGCTATACAAACTAGTCCTTAATGAAAACATCATTCGCCTATTGAATAATTGGTTACAATAACAAACAATGAAGACTCTTGTATATCATCATTTGAACCATTCACATGGGAAAGAAACCTATGGCCAACAAGATACTAAATGTGACAAGGAGATCATGGTAAATGCATCCATTAATGATAGGATGATTTGAGATATACTAGTGGATATCACCAAGGAAGTTAATGTTCTCATGAAGTATGCCTAGATGAAAATGTGGAGCCCCACTTTGCAACCCTATCCACATGTTCTATTTATGTCCAAAAAGACTTGAGCAATGCCTATAGGAGTTCTCAAAGATGCCAACATTAAGACTATGGGTGTCCCTTTCAAAGGTTATTTTAAAGTAATTGAACTCGCTGAAGCTAAAGATTTTACATCTCTATTGGGTTGACCATAGTGTTATTCCAATAGTGTTGACTTGTGTTTTAATAAGACCTACATCAGATTTGATAATGACACCCAACACATAGTTATTCCTCTCACTAATGTTCAAGGTCCCCATTTTATAGAGGTAGTTGATGTTGATGAGGACCTCAACCACATTTATAACATCATGGCATAAATAAATGAACATGTAGATCCTAATCCTACTATTCTTCTTTATGGGGAGATGTGTAATCCATCTCTGACACCGCCAACATTACTTGTGAATACTAGGCACATGGATAATATGACCTCATGATACGAGGTTATGTTGTATTTGGTTGAAAAATAAATACTTCATATAAACTACTTAATAAATATAAGTCTATTTAACTCATTGGTGGGTGACTAATGAATGCAAACCTTTGTAGGTTCAAATCAAAGTCTATGAGTAATTATAATAATAAGAGATTTACTATGTCTTTGAAGATCAATGTATGTGTAAACTCTTTATTATACTTCCAAGAACATTTTTCCATTGGTGGGATACTCATCCATATAGGTTGTTGACATGGGAATGAGTATGTATCATTTTTTGTCATCATTTTATCCATGATAACCAAGTTTGTGTCATAGTCAGTTACAATGGTATTGGGTCCCCAGGTGACCATCTAGCCACCTATGAAAATCTTTAGAATGTTGATGAGACATTTTTATTGCAAATGGGTAATGGTAAGCCTTTATTATTTATTTTATGGATAGATTATTTTAATCACTAATATGTTATTTAACATGGCTATGCTGGTTTTGGTATGCACATGTTAAACTCAAACAATTAAATCAAGCTTGTATCTTCTTTTTGAATTATTGTATGCACAATGAATAATTTTGGAGTAGGTTCTCTAAAATAAGTTTATATATTAAACCATTTTGTTTGGAATATTTTTTGGCATCTTTTTGCATGATTATGAACCCAAATGTTCTTTCATGGAGGGATAGAAAGTGACATGACATCAGTTGATTGTTATAGAGTGAGAAGTGTGATCATTTTGCATAGCACTCAACAAGAATATTGTTGATTGGAATGGCTATATTTTTTTACTTCCAAATTCATTCATTTAATATGTTTCATTTAATATATTTTTTATTTTATTTTATGTAAATTTATAATTTCAAGATATGGGAAACCTAGTAAATGTAATTATATGTTTCAATGCATGTATGTTGCATTGTTATATTTAAGACCCAAGATAATGAAAGTTTGAGAACATGGATATTTATTGGAAAACCACTTATTTAACATGTTGCATTATTATATTCAAGACCCTAGATAATGCAAATTTGAGAACATGGATATTTTTTGGAAAACCACTTATTTAATATAATTTGTTTCATCACTTGTTGAAATAATTGTGAATAAAAAGGATAATGTTGTATAAATATCTCCTCATAAAGAGTTTCACATGATGTTGTATAAAGAGTTGTATAAAGCATGTGTATCAAAACAAAAGGATAAGAAGAATAACAATGAGGAAGACTCAGATATAAAAGAGTGATTAATTGAATTTGGAAGAGATTGGAAGATACATGGACTCTTTTTAAATCTATGTTTACAAGTTTCACAATTGGTCAACCACTCTCGAAGAGAGACAGAGAAAAGGTAAAATCCAAGAGTGATAAAATTGGTATCTAGCTTGAGAATATATATGGTTAATCCTCATATTATTTTAATATAGATGTTTTTGGAAATAATATTTAAAATTTGGGTAATGATAACTTTAGATCAATAATATCATCCAATTCAATTAGTAAGAAAATCAATTATTGAATTAAGATATTTGAAACATATCGAGTCCTAGAAAATATCTAGTTTATGTTGTATGTGATTTAAATCATAAAGTTACAATACAAATTACCTCTAGATTAAATATTTAGTGTATTATTAAAAATAATGTAACCAATTTAATTTAGTTAGTCATCACAACATTTTTTGTATAGTGTTATCACACTGACACATTCTTATTCATGAATAGGGGTTAAAGGTATCAAGTTTGAAATCTAGTTGACATAGTTAATGTTAGGAATTGAAAAAAAATAGAATTTAAAATTGATATTACAGTTTTTTTAATAATGAATTTTTTATTAGCTATAATTTGTGTGAAAATGAAAAAATGACTTGTCTAAAAGAATTTTCATGATGATGAATCATAGTTAATGATTTGAAGCACACCTAATCAAAATCATATACATAGTTTTACCCAAAAATCAATTTCTCAATGATATAAATGTTTCTATTTTGGTTTGGTGATTACAATTGAGGGTCGTTTCTTATTGTTTTCAATCTCAATAGTTTTTTTAATTTCTTAATATATGTGATTTATTAATAATATTTATCTTGATTCGATTTCATTTAACCAATGGGTTCCTCTATATTGAATTTTAAATTTGATTCTTTAATCAATTTCCCTCTATGTTGTGTAGAGTATATTATATAGACTATTTTTAGGTATATCCTGACATTTTGAAAAGGTTAATCAAAGTATAACTTCCCAATATTCTTCTCTAAGAAGATCATTTAGATATTTGAAAAAAAATTATTGCTCATAGTGAGGGTATTTCTTCATGTTTAAAAAAAAAAAATTATAGCTAACTATAGTTTGGAAGGAATTTATGTGAATTTAAACTTGCGATAATATAATAATAATTATATAGGAGATATTTTTTTGAAGTGATTCCATAAACATTTTTAAATATCTCATAGAATGTGTTGAGTGGAAATTATAAAGGAGACGTGACCACACTAATTTACATATAGGAGGGAATATGAAGGAATATAGATGTTCATAAGATGATTATAAGTGAAAAATAATCCAATTAAGATATAAATGGGATTTATCATTCAGAATGATATTTTTTATAAAATAATAGTGATCTTGATATACACTAATTTTGTGTCACTAATAACCAATTTCAAGTGATTTATTATATAGGACTATCAGTTAGGATATATTCAGTCACATATTACAATAATTTGTTGAAATTATGGTTCTAGGTCTCGATATTATATAACTATGTTTCATTCTATTATCATTTGCATTTAGTTTAGTTTTAGTAATTAATAGAACATATGTATGTCAAAAAAAATTTCTTCAAGGTTCAGTCTATGAGAATTTTTGAAATCAATTTAATATATATATATATATATATATATATATATATATATATATATATATATATATATATATCCTTAAAAAAAGGAATACAAATAACAAATGAGAGGAAATTTATGGACTCAAAATAAATAGGAAATATTAATAATGAATGAGAGGAAGGTTATGGAAATAAAGGATATGGTAATGAAGTCCTTGTAAACCCCCACACACTCACTAATAAAAATGAAAGAAACACTTTAAGTGAAATATTAAACATGTAAGAAAAGAGAAATAATGACTAATTTCAAATATAGAGATAAACATGTTAACATTTGTTGGATGAGAATTTATAGAATGAACAATCTCTGTATGGTGGTTGAGTTTGGTAAGATTGTATATATTGAGTGGATTTCCTATGGAAAGTATTATTAAGATTTTAGTGAAGTGTTCTCTTTTATATAACTTTGATAGATTGAAAATTTTAAAATATAGTGGCCATCCATATTTTGTATGGCATTGTGGATCAAACTTGACATTGTTGATCACAATTTTTTTAGATGTTATTGTACAAGTACCGCCTGATATGACATTGTCAAAGTATTTCACAAATAAAGGAAGATGAACCCAAGTTTTTCCATTCATAGAAATAAAAATAGTTGTTATGGTTGCTTCATCTAGTCTTCAACCTATAGAAATGCATTTTAAGATATAAGAAAGTAGATTTTCAACTGTAGTATAGGTAAGGGGCATTTTATTCCTAATGGCAAAGGCCATTTTCCTAACCTAATTCAGCACAATCACACTAAAATTGATATTTTTAAAAATTGAAGAGCCTCATATCTTTCACCTTATGGTAAGTAAATGAGAGATTTAAACTTAGTATTTTTGAAGATGGATTGGGGTGGAGTGACAACTAGAAAAGGGGATTGGTCACATACCTTCCTCTTTAAGCTTTATTTTTATTATGATTTTATTTATTTCTCAAAAATAATTTTTCTTTTAAATTTAAGTTTCCAAATTTGAACAAGCTGAAAACATTTTAATGAATGTAAATTGACCCTATTAGGTAGTTGTAGGTTATTTTTGGAATAATAGTGCCAATGTTATGTCTATTTGTCTATGTCTCTGTTTATTTTTATTTTTTTCTCAAAGAGGTTAATTAAAATATGCATAGCATTAGAAAGAAGGAAAAATGGTTATAATTCAAGTATTGTAAAACTGTGCCCTAGTTTATGGGCAACTACCAAATTTTCCTCTATGTTTAATAGGATCTTGACACCATCGCTACCACAGAACACATACCCATTCATTTTATAATTATCAATTAAATAATATTCTATTAGTATATTTTATATATATGTCTCAGGTACCATGAAAATACACATGTAAAATAAATTACTCAATATGATTTATTGGTTTAGCATGCCATAATAATATCCATGGCTAAGAAAAAGATTGGCATCATTTTCCATGTTCCCATAGAGACAAGAAAATTTTAAGATAGAAGGAATAACCATTAGATTCACAACATAAATATTAAATAAATGAATAAAAGTTATATGATAGAAGTGAAATGCTTTGATGTATATTATAGACGAAAGAAGAGATTATATATAATAAAAAAATAGTTACATATCTCCAACTACCAAGTCGATAAGCATATAACTGATGCACTTAACTAATAACTTATAACAAACTAAACAATTTAATATCAATATTATGCTAAAATTTCCCCTTTATTACATTTTTTTTACAAGTGTTCCCCTGAAAAAGATAAAATTTCACCTTTTTAAGTGACTTGGTGAGTATACCTACTACCTGTGAATCTATTGGGTAGTATTGGAGCTAAATGTGGTTTTTCAAAACTTGTTCTCAAATATAGTAGAACTAAACCTCAATGTGTTTCATCCTCTCATGAAATAATAGATTCTTGACAATCTTTAAGACACCCTAATTACTGTAAAAAATGATTGGTGGCTGATCTTCATGAATGTCATTGTTAGATAGAATGTAATGTAAATAAATTGTTTTACTCACAGCTCCTTGTATGACACGGTATTCTAATTTTGTGAATGAGAGAGCAACTAAAGATTGATTCTTACTTATCCAAAAAATTAGTCTAGATTTGAGATGAAAAATATACCTTGAGGTTGATTTCTTGTCATCAACATATCCATCATAGTATGATTTTGTGTAACACTACAAAAAATTTGAGTTCTTGTATTTTAGACCATAATCAACTGTACCTCAAACATATCTCAAAACATGCTTTGATACAACCCAATGACACTTCTTTGGTTATTTCATGAATTTTGAAAGATAACTAACAACAAAGCATATGTCTAGTTTGGTATAAGTCAAGTAAATGAGACTCCCAAAAAGCTACTTGTTGTGAGTTTAATATACTTGAGGTGACTCCTAAAATGTAGATAGTTGTAAATCTTTATCCATTAGAGTTGACATTGGTTTAGAATCTATCATCCCATATTTATCAACAAGCATCTTGGCATATTTCATCTCTGAGACAAAAATATGATTCTTCTTTTGCCATATCTCCAAGCCAAGACAATAATAAAGTAGCCCCAAATTTATCATGTTGAAGGATTTATTCAAGAAATTATTTATTTCTTCAATAAGATCATCTAAACTTCCTATGATCACAATATTGTCCATATACAAAACCAAAATGACAATCTCTATACCGACCTTCTTGATATAGAAATTTGTATTTGAGGGGATACAAATGAATCTATGTTGTAATAGATGACCATCAATCTTAATATACCATGCCCTTGGTGTTTTCTTAAGTCCATAAATTGAGTTAATTAGAAGACATACTTTATGTGGTTGATGTTCATTAATAAATCCTTCTAGTTGGGTCAGGTACACTTATTCTTTGAGATCACCATTCAATAATGTACTTTTCACATCCATCTGCTAAAATGTCCATCCCTTTTTATGCTATGAGTGCAAAAATAATTCTCATGGTATTAATCTTAGTAGTGGGTGTAAAGGTCTTCTCATAATCAATTCCTTCTTATTGAGCATATACACTTGAAAAAAATCATGCTATATATTTGTTGATAGATCCATTTACATTCTATTTTATCTTGAAAATCCACTTGCAACCAATGGATTTCTTTACTATAGGCAGATCAATAAGTTCCCACATCCCATTTTTATAAGGGCATCATATTCAACATCCATGCCTTTTTACACTAAGGCTGACATAAAGCCTCTCAAACTTTCTATGGTTTGGTATTGTCAACTACTAAACCCATTAGTATGAGATTATCTTCCTATCTCACCTATCTTCTAGTTGAAAATCTTGATGAAGTATTTAGATTAGATTTCAGGTGTGAGTCCTTGTTGGTTCTCTCTACCAATTTTGGACATTGATATTGTTATTTATTTGATGAAAAATAACTTCTAGATTTCTAAGATCAACAAATGACTCTCCTTGTAGCTCCCCTTGTTTGTGACAAGATTCTTCACTCTCATCATCTAATTATGGGAATAGTCTATGAGAGGTGGTATGTTATGGCTCCTTTTATGACAATAAATTGAATGATGAGTCATCACAAAACACATCTCAACTTTCATATATCTTCTTTGTCTCAGGATCCATGAGATGATAAGATTTTGAAGTAGTAAATTATCCCAAGTGTCTTTAGTTTAATCTTCTTTCTCTTTTTACCAATATTTTCAAACAAACCCATTGAGAAATGAGAGGGCATTACATATTGTGTATATCTTCATCATATTGTGTCTGATTTCCTTATTTATATGTTTTTAATACCTTGCAACTAGTCTAGCATATCAAATAATTTAGAGAGCTTAATAATTATATATCACAAAAATAGTAGTTGATCTTAACATTTAACAAACTTTTAATTCATTCTACACTTCTATGCAAATACATTGATTTTCAGCCATGTATGGACTAGTAGCATGTTTATAATGTGAAGGGTAGTTTTAAATGTATATAGGATGTGGGAATTTCATGTGGAGGGTTTCATAAATAATTTTATACTCAAAATGATTTAAAAAAAATTGGAACATGTCTTGTTATAAAAAATTGTAGTTGTTCCATGGTATAGAACTTGGAAAAACCCCCTTGTTAATTAAAATATTTGTGTTGTTTAAGCTTAATGGAGAAAATCCACATAATTTTCATAACAAAGAATAAGTTATGGTAGACTTGAGGAAAGAAAGGTATCTTTAATGATGCTATCATAATATGGAACTTAGAAACTTGTTTCCTTGAAAAATATTAAAAAGGACAAATGAGAGTGCTTATTCAATTGATCTTCCTGACGATTTAGATATAAATCCCTCTTTTAATATTGTTGACCTTCACCCACATGAATACATGTTAAATGATGATGTAGAGGCTCATGAGGTCAAAGTGTGGACCAAAACATCTCCTAAGAAAAGAAATGAGAATTTTGAGAGAGTTTTGGATACCAAAATCTTTGCCACAAGATCCCAAACATACAAGTTATGTTTGGTTAAATGTGTGGGCCTAAAATATTCATATAATTCATGGATTATTGAATATGATTTCTTTAAATTTTGAAAAAATTGATTTTTTAGTAATTACAAACTAGGAGGTTCATAATTATTTGAGATAGAGTAAGATAATGTAACCAATTGACAATAGCTAGTCATTACAACATTTGTTGTACAGTGTTATCACAATAAGATATTCTTATTCATGAATAGGGTATAAAGGTATCAAGTCTAAATTTTAACTAACGTAGTTAATGTTAAGAATTTTAAAATAAAATTTGTAATCATAATTTAAATTTAATATTATATTTTATTTAAGAATGAAATTTTTATTAACTAGAGTTTGTGACAAAATCATAAAATTGATAGGACCAAAGTTCCCCAAAGCTCTGACACAACTTTCAGATTTAAGAGCACACATGATTACCATTGTATAAGCAACTTAAACATGTGGAAATAACCAGAAGAACAAATAACTATCAATGAGAAAACACATAGAATATGAGAGGCAACACATAATTATATTCAACTCATTACAAAGGAAATTACAATAAAGAGATCACACTCTTCTTCCACCTCTGTGAGGCTTCCTCCTCAAGGGCTCCAAGTAATCTTCCCACCTAAGTAATCTTCTCTCATAGGTCACAACTAACAACTAACACAAGCTGTTGTTCACCTCATTGTATATCTAGTACAACCGAGTACGAACCGATACTCCAAGTAGATCTCACCATGATCCTACTCCTGATGTATTGCTGTCACCTTAATCTTGCTTCCCCGTTGATCCTCTTCTGACCCTCACATACACACATCCCTATAGACCAACCTGATCTTACTTATCACATGTAGATCTCCACCATGATCCTGCAACACCCTGCATATCAAACCTGATCTTACATACATGGGGAATCCTACTTGATTCTACAATGGGAAGAACTCTCCAAGCTCCACACTTGGATTCTACAAATTCTCCACTTAACAATACAACCCATGAGTCTATTATATAGATCTCATGCATACAATGATTAGACTTGTGGCTCAAGACTCTAACTGGTCTTTATCATGCAAACAATGCATTCACTTAACTGACTATTCATCAATAGCAGTTCTGACCACCACAGGCGACCGACATTGGTCCCTATCTAATTGGAGGTGACCGATGCCAGCCGATTCTTGTCGATGTCAATTTTCTTCTGCACATCCACTGATCAACATCAGTTGTGGCCTACTGATGCCAATGACTGCATACTCTGAAAACCTCCCTATTTGCCTTAGGTTAAGATTTTAGCTCCACACCCTAACAATCTCCCACTTGGAGATAAATAGCTACACTTGTACCTAAACTAGTGCTCTATCTAATCTGCATCCTGGCTTGTATTCCTCTTTAAGCTCCCACTTGAAGACAACCCACCACACTCCTTGTGGTGTTAATCCTGTGCCTGACTTTCTTCATCCTCAGGTTACCTTCTTCTACCATTGCTATACTCCCACTCAAATAGCAACCCCTGTGAGTAACCTGTAATCAACAACACTTAACAAATCTAGGCCATCTGTTAGTCAAACTCACTCTGAGAACATCCAACCTCGCTCTGATACCATTTGATAGGACTGAAGTTCCCCAAAGCTCTGACACAACTTGTCATATTTAAGAGCACACATGATTACCATTGTTTAAGTAACTTAGACATGTGGAAATAACTAGAAGAACAAATAACTATCATTAAGAAAACACATAGAATATGAGAGGTAACACACAATTGTATTCAACTCATTACAAAGGAAATTACAATAAAGAGATCACACTCTTCTTCCACCTCTATGAGGCTTCCTCCTCAAGGGCTCCAAGTAATCTTCCCACCTAAGTAATCTTCTCTCATAGGTCACAACTAACAACTAACACAAGCTGTTGTTCACCTCATTGTACATCCAGTACAACTGAGTATGAACCGGTACTCCAAGTAGATATCACCATGATCCTGGTCCTGATGTATTGTTGTCACCTTGATCTTGCTTCCCCACTAATCCTCTTCTGACCCTCACATACACACATCCCTGTAGACCAACCTGATCTTACTTATCACATGTAGATCTCCACCATGATCCTGTAACACCCTGCATATCAAACTTGATCTTACATACATGGGGAATCCTACTTGATTCCACCATGGAAAGAACTCTCCAAGTTCCACACTTGGATTCTACAAATTCTCCACTTAACAATACAGCCCATGAGTCTATTATATAGATCTCATGCATACAATAATTAGACTTGTGGCTCAAGACTCTAACTGGTCTTTATCATGCAAACAATGTGTTCACTTAGCTGACTGTTCATCAATAGCAGTTTTAACTACCACAGGTGACCGACATTGGTCCCTATCTAACTGGAGACGACCGATGCCAGCCAATTCTTGCCAATGTCAATTTTCTTCTACACGTCCACTGATCGACGTTGGTTGTGGCCTACTGATGCCAGTGACTGCATACTCTGAAAACCTCCCTATTTTCCTTAGGTGAAGCTTTTAGGTTCACACCCTAACAAAAATGACTTGTTTAGAAAGAGTTGGAAAAATAGAGAAAAAAGGAATAAAATATTTCTGATTTTCATTTGGTGACTGCAATTGGGGGTTGTATCCTATTATTTTTAGTCTCTATAATTGTTTTAATTGCTTAATATATGTGATTTATTAATAATATTTATCTTGATTCAATTTAATTTAACTAATGGGTTCCTCTATCTTGAATTTTAAAGTTGATTCTTTAATCAGTTTCCCTCTAGGTCATATAGAGTAGATTTTATAGACTATTATCAGGTGTATCCAAGTATTTGGAAAGTGTTATCAAAGTAGAGTTTACCAATATTCTTATCTAGGAAGAACATTTTGTGATTTGATAATTCCTTGTTACTCATGGTGAATGTAGTTATTTGTGTTTTTATATTACAGATGAATGTAGTTTGGAAGTCATTTATGTAAATATAAACTTTTTATAATCTCATAATAGCTATATAGGAGATATTTTGTTGAAGTGCTTGAATAAAAATTTCTAAATCTCTCATAGAATGTGTTAGCAGTAATTATCTACAAGGTGATGCACACTAGTGGTCATCCATATTTTTTATGGCCTTGTGGATTTGTGTTGGTAATTATCATGTACTATTTCTACACCCCTTTTTTTCTCACTCCATTTGTGTATAATATTATATTCACTAAATACAGGATTCCCTTCTACGAGCCAAGTTTTCACTCGAATCATATGTAGCCATCTTTTCTTTGATATAATTCAAGGTTGTCTCATTGAGATAACATAACTCAGACACATCTTCCCTATCCGTCCATGATCTTTGCAACCTATATCTCTTGTTGATGCTCTAATTTTTAAAGAGTTAGTCTATTAGCCTCCTTTATGTTTTCCTTTTCTTGATTTCTCTTCCCTTAGGTGTATATTTCCCACTTCCAGCTGAGGGGGTCTCTTTAAAATGGGTTTCCAATCATGAATATTATTATGGTGAGTGTTAAGTCTATCTCATGACCAAAATGTATCGCCACCATCAACTCTAAATGTTTCACATGACCTTAAAAATCAAAGGTGCACATTCTGCCTCACAATATACCAATCCTCAATTTTTTACTCACCTGCATACTATCATTAAATAAAGAAGAGATGTGAGGTTAAAAGCATAAAGTAATAACAAATATAATTTCATCAAACACAATATAATATTAAAATCATGAAACAATAAACATAATATAACATCATCAAATACAATCAAATATTCCTATAACATTTAATTTCTCCTCCATTTTAGATTGTGAATCATTTAGAATCCAATCAACATCATCATCATCATCACCACCATCATCATCATCATTATCAATATCCTCATCATTATTGCCATCAAAGTAATATGACTCTACGTCCTCTTGCCACATAGGTGGACATATGTAAATGAGTCCAACTCCAAACATATATGGAATAATAAACATGGGGCTTTGAGCATGTCAAATGAAAGAAAGACTAGAAAAAATATTGAAATTTGTAGGGATGGAGTCATTATATAGGCAACTATCAACCATGTCCATGTGGCTCTACTCCACCACTTACAACTAAAACACAAAACAAAAATAACATAAAAAACCACAACATGTTAAAATAATTCTAATTTTGATTATTGTAAGAGGGAAGAAAGAAACATTATTTAATATGAGAAGCAATTAAACATTAAGGGTAGCTAAAGGCTCCCATACATCTCTTGAGAAATAGCCATTGGATGCTTCAAGGACACCTTCTTCACTGTTGGTCTACTCCACCCCCTCCTCCAATAGTATTAAAAAAGATATAACATATAAAAATAGGGATGCATGGTTTGCAATTATTGAGCATGGAAAATGAAAGAGAGAGTACAAAAAATGTGCACATTTGTAGGGATGGATTCATTATGCAGGTGACTATCAGCCATGTCCACGTGGATCTGTTCCACCCCTCCCAATTAAAACATATAAAATTCATGATGTGTCTTTCAAAAGTATTTTAAATTTTGATGTTTGGAAGAGGGAAGGAAGAAACATTATTTAACAATCAAACATTAAGGGCAGCCAAAGGTTCTCATACTTCTCTTGAGAAATAGTCATTGGGCACTTTGGGGACACCCTCCTCACCTTGGTTCTACTCCACCCCCTCCTCTTATAATATTAAAAAAGGGAAATGTAACAAAATAAAAGAGGGATGCATGGTTCAAAAATATTAAACATTTTACATATGTAACAAGAATATTAAATCAGCTATTGAAAATGCATGGACCATTAATAAAATTACCTTTGTTATCTCCTTGTTTGCATATTTATTTGGTAAATATTCCATCTCACACTAGGATTACACCCCTATTTATTCAAAGGTAGGGGATGGTTATCTCATAATAGTGGGAATACCATCCCCAATTGTTGATCCTCCATATAGCTTCCTCTTTCGATCTTTGAGGGGGGGAGGGGAACATCTAAACTAAGTACTTTCACATAATGAGGACTTTTGACCAACTTATATCTCCTACCACAATGCATGTCACAATATATTATCACCAACAAAATAAATAATACAACTCAAATTCACTTTCTAGTACAGGAGCTGAAAATGCATACCATTTGTTCAGTCTCAACATAAATTTATTTGAGGCAATAATCTAATTCCTACTTGTCCATCTTAAATATGCAACAATTAACATTCATAGTATTTGTTTCCAAAAAACAACAACTTATATTCAAACAAGTTAAGAATATTATTTACAAAACTAACCCTTACCAATGAAATGCTTATAGAAATCATTGTAAAGGTTGCCACGAGAGTACAATGGTGTGCCAACTGTTAGGGTAATGTTGCAATCATGAAATAATTAGGCCAACCATTGTTATTTAAATTAACACCATATATTTAAAGTATATATTACGAGCCTCCAACAAGGAAGTGTACATATGAGAAGGCATTACATTTTTTGTAGATAGTGTAATGTTCCAAAGTAGAGATTGCATTTTCACATTATACAAACTTAACATACCAATTCATTTAGAAACAATCTATATAATATGGCAATGCCTCATGTTGAAATTCAAGGACAAGTTAAATTAAAATTTGTATGTACTAGATGAGATAGACAACATGTAATGGATACCTTAAATTTTGAAAACTTTAAAAGAACCAAAACATGCCTATTGTAAATTTCAAAGGTTAGCAATAATATTTTTAAAGCTTGGAATATGAAGTCCATGAAGATTGTATGCAAAAAAACTACTTTTAGTTGAAACTTATATGAAATATTTTGATGGTAATATTTAATAATCTCACTAAACATTCTGAATGAAGAAGTCAATAATAATAAGTATACATTGCATAGTACAATAGGAATATTACAAACACAAACATGGATTCACACACACTCTTACTTTGTGTAACTCTACATAAACACATGAGATATGATAAGAATAACAATTTAAATATACATAAAATCATCCATACATGATGACCCCATCACAAAGAATAGAGTGCATTTAGGCACTTGCAAGCATAAATGCATAGGAAATGGTGAATAAACACATAAGAATTAAAAACAGATCTCAAGAAATTTAAGCTTAGAAAGTACTATAGAGGTTCTTATACACCCTACAATGGGAGTACAATAAACATGGTTAATTTTATATAGGCAAAGAGACATTTAAACACATGAACTTTGTCACTAACATGTGAAAGAATGAAAGGAGAATATGGTGTATATGTGAAGATGATAGATCACTAATCAAAAACATCACATACCATACACGTAAAAAAATGATGAGTACATGGGAAAAACATTGCATCATTGAACCATGCATGATTGTGCAACATCATCAGTAAATGCAAATTAACCACCAAACCATTTCTTGAATCATACATAAACAAAAAATTACATATCCAACATAAAACAAAAATGAAACACTTGTATTCAAATCTCTTGTCCAAATAATATGTTTGACCATACATCAAACATGTAATACATATTATGCCAAAATGTATGTATATAAATAATAGTGTCTAATGCAATAGCCACAAGGCAATATCAATATTCATGCCATGGCCTTTTGGCCTATGTAAATGGACAAAAAAGTTGAATTAGTTAACCACATGAATGCATGCATATGCATGTCACCCTGGGCACCTATATTTGAAAATGTGCAGTTTAGAAATCTTGACAAAATACAAGAATAAGACACCAAAAAATAATAAACTTGTCAGTTTTGGTAAATAAGAAGTAACTATCATACCTCCTAAACATGGTCCATTCATGCCTATGACTGTGCCAACTCCTCCCCACCAAAAGCCAATTTAAAATAAGAATATACATCACTATCAAAATATATAATGGTAGGGTTGAAAGAAAGGTATGGGGAATAGAGAAGAGTGAACATAATATGTAATCATCATAATAAGTACAATATCAATTGGTGAGGCAACCTATCATGCACACTTTCATTTGTTACTCCCCCTAATAAACATATTTAAAAATCCACAAATGCATTTCTCTCAAAGGAATGCAATCTACATCACTAGAGTGGGCATGAGGGCCATCCCTCTATAATCAAAATGGTGATTGTTGCATAAATATCAATGTTAATATTGATTAAGCTAAATTAAACTTAAAATTAACTTCATGAAAACCAATAAACATGATGCATTTAACCTGAGGTCCATTATTACATGCACCTTACTATTGCTCTACCCATTCTCTTTCTCACTCCATTTGTTGACAATATTCTCTTCACTAAATGTAAGGTTCCCTTCTACATGTTAAGTTTTCACTTGAATCATATGTAACCATCTTGTCTTTGATATAATTCAAGGATATGTCATTGAGATAACATAACTCAAGCACATCCTCCCTAGCTATCCATGATCTTTCCAACCTATCTCTCTTATTGATGCTTTTATTTTTCAAGAGTCAGGCTATTGGCATCCTTTATTTTTGCCTTTTGTTGATTTCTCTTTCCTTAGGTGTACATTTCCCACTTCTAGTACACTAAGGGGGTCTCTTTAGAATGGGTTGTCAACCATGAATCTTATTATGGTGAGTTTTAAGTCTATCTCATGACCAAAATGGATGGCCACCATCAAATTTAAATGTTTCACATGGCCTTAACAAGCAAAGGTGCACATTCTACCTTGCAATACCCCAATCCTCAATTTTGTAATCACTTGCATATTATCATTAAACAAGGAAGATATGTGAGGTTAAAATCATAAATAAATAAACAAAATATAATGTCATCAAACACAATATAATATTAAAAGCATAAAGTAATAAACATAATATAACATCACTAAAGACAGTCAAATTTTCTTACAACATTCGGTTCCTCCTACATTTCAAATTGCAAATCATTTAGAATCCAATCACCACCACCACCACCACCACCACCACCATCATCATCATCATCATCATCATCATCATCATCATCATCATCATCATCATAATCATCATCATCATCAATATCCTCATCATCATTGTCATTGAGGTCATATGACTCCACCTCCTCCTACTACATAGGTGGACATATATATGTGAGTATAACTCCAAAACATATATGGAACAACAAACATGGGGCTATGGGCATGTCAAATGAAAGAGAGACTGTAAAAAATATGAAAATTTGTAGGGATGGAGTCATTATGTAGGTGACTATCAATCATGTCCATGTGGCTCCACTCCATGCCTTATAACTAAAACACAAAACAAAAAAAATGTAATAAAACCACACGACATGTTAAGAGAATACTAACCTTGATTGTTGTAAGAGGGAAGAAAGAAACATTATTTAACATGAAGAGCAATCAAACATTAAGGACAGCCAAAATTTCCCATACATCTGTTGATAAATAGTCACTGGATGCTTCAGGGACACCTTCTTCACCTTCAGTCTGCTCAACCCCCTCCTCCTATAGTATTAAGCAAGACACAACATATAAAAATAGGGATGCATGGTTTGAAATTATTGAGCATGGCAAATGAAAGAGAGAGTACAAAAAATATGTACATGTTTAGGGATGTATTCATTATTCAAGTGACTATTAGCCACGTCCATGCGGCTCCACTCCACCCCTTCTAACTAAAACATAGAAAAAACCATAGAAAAATGCATGATGTGTTAGTTAAAATTATTTTAATTTTGATTGTTGGAAGAGGGAAGAAAGAAACATCATTTAACATGAAGAGAAATAAAACATTAAGGGCAGCCAAAGCTTCTCACATATCTCTTGAGAAACAGTCATTGGGCACTTTGGGGACACCCTCTTCACCTTGGATCTGATCAACCTCCTCCTCATATAGTTTTAAAAAAGGGCAATGTAACAAATCAAAAGAGGGATGCATGGTTCACAGATATTTATAATTTTATATATGTGGAAAGAATATTAAAGTATCTATTGAAAATACATGGACCTCAATAAAATTACCTTTGTTATCCCCTTGTTTGCATATTTATTTGGTAAAGATTTCATCTCACACTAGGATTGTACCCCTGGTTGTTCAAAGGTAGGGGATGGCTATCTCATAATAGTGGGAATACCATCCCCAATTGTTGATCCTCCATATAGCTTCCTCTTTCGATCTTTGAGGGGTAGAAGAGAATGTCTAAACTGAGCACTTGCACACAATGAGGAATTTTGACTGACTTATTTCTCCTAACACAATGAATGTCAAAATAGATTAGCATCAAAAAAAAATAAATACAACTCAAATTCATGTTTGAGTATAGTAACTAAAAATGCATACCATTGTTTTGGTCTCAGCATAAAGTTCTTTGAGGTAATCATCTAATTCCCACTCATCCATCTTAAATATACAATAGTTAACATTCATAGTATTTATTTCCAATAAACAACAACTTGCATTTTAACAAGCTAAGAATATTATTTACAACACTAACCATTACCAATGCAATTCTTATATAAATCATTGCAAAGGTTTCCATGAGAGTATAATGGTGTGTCAGCTACCAAGGTAATCTGACTAGTTGGCAATGTAACGTAACAATCATGGAATAATTAGGCTAACCACTATTCATGAAATTGACACCCTATATTTAAGGTATCTATTATGATCGTCCAAGAAGGAAATGTACATATGAGAAGTCATTACATTTTTTTTAGATAGTGTAACATTCCAAACTAGAGATTGTATTATCACATTATACAAACTTAACATACAAATTCATTTAGAAACAATCCATATAATATGGCAATGCTTCATTTGGAAATTCAAGGATAAGTTAAATGAACCTTTGTATGTACTAGATGAGATAGAAAAAATGTAATGGATACATTACATTTTTAAAACTTGAAAAGAACTAAAACATGCCTATTGTAAATTTTAAAGGTTAGAAATAATAATTTTGAAGCTTGGGATATGAAGTCCATGGAGATTGTATGCAAAAAAATTAATTTAAGTTACAACTTCTATAAAATATGTTGATGGTAATATTTAGTAAGCTCACTGAACATTATGAATAAAGAAGTCAACAAAAATAAGTATACATTGGATAGTATAATAGGAGTATCATAAACACAAACATGGATTCACACACTCTTACATTATGGAACTCTACATAAACACATGAGATATGATAAGAATAAAAATTTCAATATAGATAAAATCACCCATACATGATGACCCCATCACAAAGAAAAGAGTACATTTAGGCACTTGCAAGCATAAATACATAGGAAATGGTGAATAAACACATAAGAACTAAAAGTAGAGCTAAAGAAATTTAAGCTTGGAAAATATTATAGAGGCTCTTATACACCCTACAACGGGAGTACCAAAAAAATGGATTCACACACTCTAACTTTGTACAAGTCTACACAAACACATGAAATATGACAAGAGTAACACTTTCAATGTACTTAAAAGCACACATACATGATGACCCCATCACAAAGAATAGAGTACATTTAAGAACTTGCATGCATAAATACACATGACATGGTGAATAAAAACACATGAATTAAATACAAAGGTGAAGATATTAAAGCTTGTAAAATAATAGAGAGGCTCATATACACCCTATTCTACCTTCTTGAATAACTCTCTTCCTCTAAATTCATAGTGCATATGACCTTGTATATAAGAGCTTGTCCTTATGTATAAAAATAACATATTAACAATGACAAAATCTTGGGAAAGATTAAACTTATGTATAGTGGGCCTCTAGTAAGGATAAACATGGCTCAAGACATAGTAGGTATAGGTAAATTGAAGATAGATGTCCTTTTAAAGGATTTATTACAATCTTCCCTACTTTTCTTTGCATTTTCATCTAAATAATTTATGCAAAGGAGGCTTATGAACACACTGTGAATATGCTTATCTGAACTATTTTCCTTTTCTCCCCATACCTATTCTTGCTTCCTATGTTATGGATTTTGTCTATGTTAATAATTTATGGATTCCATTTTTTCCACATCTATAAAAAACTCTAGGATTTCTTTCCTTATTCAGATTATTCAATGACCACTTACCCTTTTGTGATCAAAAATATGGAAAAATATGTCCTAAATAAGTTAGGGATTCAATTTTATGTAGGGTCATATACACTACTATTTTAATAAGGTAACATTGATATTTGATTTCTTTTATCCTTTAAAATGACCATCTGTTAAATGATATTCTATGTTTGAACAATACAACTCTATTTCTTATGAAAAGGAGGATTGGGTATGTGTTTTTATGAGAAGAACAACTTGTAAAGTATATGGAAACTCAAGAATATTGGTTATAAACATATTTTCCATTCTCTAAGGTGTTTCTATATATTTAAGTGTTTGAAGCTATGTAGAGTTCATAAACATAGTTCACAAGCATGCAAACCACTACATGTTAAGACACCATCAATAGAAAATAAAGGGTAACCTTGAATAGGGGCATATGAAAGCTTAAGATAGAATGAAACACCAACATTTTATTAGTTCAAAACTTGGGATTAAACACTGACTCCTCTACTCTTGTTCAGACCACCTCCGCTTAAGCTATCTCCCTCTACCTTGGATCCAGTAGTGAGCAAATGGTTATGGACATCTATTTGACATTTAGGCTTGGCATTACCTAGATATCAGTAAGCCATAAGGGATTAAGGCAATGCTAAGAAGACATGATTATTAGGATGACAGGGCATGATAATCTAGTATTACCATCTAATGATTTTCATGCCATGTTGGGTCTGTGCCATGTGACAAGTTCAGTGACACCTATGTAGTCACAGTTCATGGTTAGGTCAACAGTGATTGCCGATTGGTGGTGAAGTTGGTAGTGATTTTGAAGGGCATGACTAGAATGAAGTAAATGTTTTAACATCAATTTAATTTTAATTTTGACTATTTTAACTATTATTAGTCATAAGTGGATAAAAACCCTTTGATGACCACTGATGACCAACCCTCGATGACTGGTGATGGAAAGCCCATGTTGGGAGTTGGTGTGTGATAGTTAAGCTCTACCATACTAGATATGGATGATTACTACATACATTCCTCCATAGATTTTATAGATTTGAATCTATCAATGTTTTATAAAAAATAAAACCTCACACTACAACTTTTACCTATGCTTCTAACTTGTTGGTGTCTAGTTGGGTGAATTTACCTCTATGAACTAGATTTTGGTAGGGGAAACCAATTTTTTTATCCATTTACTCAATAAAATAGATGGTATGGTTTTCTTTAATCCTTCCTATACCAAATATGGTAGCATAAATGTTTTCCTAAATTTGTTCCACTCTCGCATACTCAAATTTGAATAGCTCAGCTACAAAATATGATATGTACTCATCGATTCATCTAGTATTCTACTCTTAATATAATAAAAATTAAACATTCTCTCTTCCCTTTGATGCTAACATTTACTTTATTTATATGCAAGATTTTTTGATTTTTTCTTAGTTTACATTCTCCTTGCCAAATAATTGTTATAAGTTATGATTTTATATCAACACTACTTACATACAAAATATAATCAATATATAAAATCTCACTAAAGCTCATCCACTTAATATATACAATCTCAACAAAACTCATCCACCATATAGAAATTGTTTATATTATCAAATCTCATCCACCAAATGCTTTAGTCATTATTCTTTTTTCCTTGAAAGTTGAAGACCTTACTTTTAGAAGAGAAAATCCAAACTTTGTACCTTTTTAGAAGTACTTCATTTTTATTTCCTCTTATTCCCTAACCTTTATCTCAACCATTATTGTATTATCTATTCTAAATTATATATTTTTAGATATATCCATTAAATTGATCACATAGCTTCTCATAAACTAAAACCTAAGGATCAAGGATTTAACATACTTATATTTTAATGATTACAACTAAAAAATCAGATATAAATGTTATATACCTAAACACAATTACATCATATTGAGCCCCTATAAAAATAATGATAACAAATTATTGTAATGTATGACTTAGTATGTCCTTATTAAACATCTCTTAAACCAAATCACTCATAATTGGTTATGCAAGACATGAAACTAAAATCATATCAAGCCCAAAATTAGTGTATAAAAATTATATTTCTCAATGAGAAATTTCATCTATATCTCCATTAAATTGTTCACACTTATAATCAACATATGAATATCTATATCCATTCACATTTCTTCATACGTGTTAATTAGTGTGGCCCTGGCACCTTCTAGCTAATCATTGTTGAAAACATTATAGAAGGAATGATTTATAAAATTTGATGTAGTCACTTATAAAAAATTTCTCCTAGAAAAATATTAGTATATTATCTCTAGATCAACTTTAGATATTTTCCTTCCAAGTTATAATTAGTTATAACAGAAAAAATACAAATAACTACACTCGCCATGATAAAAAAACAATTACCAAACCTCTGAATACCAATGTTGGAGAAGAATACTTGGAAGCTAAAATTTGATAACCTTCTTCAAAATTATAGAACATACCTATAAATAGTCTATAAAATCTATTCTACAAGACAAGACATAGAGGACAAATAATTGAATAATCAAATTTAAAATTGAGGGCAGAGAAACCCATTCATTGAAATAAATTGAGTCAATAAATATCAATAATAAATTACATATATTAAGTAATTACAACTATGGATACTACATCAAATAAGACACAACCCCCAATTAGTTCTCTTTTTTTCTTTCTTTTTCTAGCTTCTTCTAGATAACTCCTTTTCACCATTTCACAAAAACTATATATTAAAAAACATAAAATCCTACCAAATTTATAATATTAATTATAACTACCAAGTTTTATTTTTTTAAAAATTCTTAACATTAACTATGTCAGTGATATTTTAACCCTAACATTAACTATGTTAGTGACATGTAAATCCTCTATTCATGAATAGGAACATATTACCCTAAGAATTTCGTAAAATAAATGTTGTGCTCACTAACTAATGTTAGTTGGTTACATTATCTTATTTTGGCTCAAATAATTCTCAACCTAATGGTTTAGATCTACTATAATGCCTTGTTTTTATGAATTTTAAGAGTTTGGGTTCATTAATACATCAATTGTATGAATTTGGTAGGCCCACCGATTTAATCAAATAGATATTTCATGTTTAATATCAAGTGTAAATTTGTTTGGTGTCGATAACTCTCTCAATCCATCTATTCTTTTGCTTAGGAAAACGTGTTGTCTACTCTTCAACATCTCAAGCCTCTGGGTCATCATCTAACTTCTATTCATGTGGCTAAAGGTCAATACCATTGAAAATGGACTGATGTTAAAATGATTAAGTAGATCAATTAGGTAAACATTATCATTCATCCCTTTTAAGATTTATCAAAGGTTAAACATTTTAGGTTTTAATTTGTGATGGGATTCTTAAGGATGCCTCTCATTCCTCAAGTGTACATAAAGCTTATTATTTATTCCATAAACTACATTGATATTCCACACTAGTGCTCACCAACACAAACCTTTTACTTAATAATGGGTTATTCCCAACTTATATACCATGGAACAACCATGAAAATTATATAAAAACATATTCTAATTTTTGTACTGTCATATTTAGGATATAATTATTAATGGAAAATTTCACATGCAACTCACACATGCTACATACATTTCATACTAACCTTCACATTATAGACATCCTCCTAACACATACATGATTAAAATTTAATGTTTTTCATAGAAGTGAAAAATTAATGTGAAGCTAGTAATACTTTAAGAATAAGTGCTAGTATTATGATAGTTTATTCTTTAGCTGTCTTGAGTGTTCGATGCATTATATTAATTACAAGATATTTAAAATAGGTAATTAAAGAAATAAATAATAACATGAAGGATAGATACACAAGACATACCTTGGAGATACAAAATATGAGGAAAAAATAGTAAGAATGAAACCATGCTTCCTCATCTCCACAATGTTTTACAATTTATAATATTTTTCCTTCATGGGATTACCAAGACACGAACATCAAAATAATCCTATTATTGTAATGGTATATTAAATATCTAGTGGATGAATTTATTCTTCATCAATAAATAATACTAAACTTAGCCATCTCATTTTTGCTAATCTCCATTCTCTGCACTTCATGAAGCTCATATTCACACATTGTGTTTCCTCTTCCATTAATTTAACATCTCTAAACATTTATGATTTTAGACACTCAATATAAACGAATAAATTTATATGAATTCATGAATGAATGAGAGTTAAATAAATTCTATGAATTATACCTATTTTAACATACACATTAATATCACTTAAGTTCTAACAAGAAGTTGTAGAGTGAAAAACATAAGCCAAAACACTTTCATGTTCCCTAAAATTCATATAAATTATGCAAGAGATCAACTACCACTTTATGTAATGTGAAACAATTTAAATAGGTGAGAAATCATTACTTAAGGGTTAAAAACAATGATGGTATTTGTAAATATACTACTAAAGGTTAAAATACTACTACTACAATTTCAAAAATTTTGCCTATTAACGTTGGCAGTTTCAAAAGTTTCAAAAGTCCAATAACTTCTTGAAGCCATCAATTTTACATACTAACTCAAAATCATAAGATATTTTTTTAAAATGCATAAATTTTGTATAGGAACCCAAATAGGCACTCTAAAGGTAATTTTAATGTCAACCATATGATGTTTTAGCCCTTACAACAAAAACTAGATCTTCACCAAAAATAACATAATGGAAGTTAACATCTCATGAAAAAATCATAATATATGCATGAGTGGTAGTAATCCACTACTCAAAACACTGAAATACTTTGATATTTTTATACCATGAAAAATAACTACTTGTGAGTAATTATTAATTTTAAAAAATATCGAGAATACTATATTTTTCTTAGAACATTCACATAGCCATACTATCATGGAAAGTGTCCAAAATATAAAATAATACACCAAAGAACTATGAGATGCAAGGAGGATGTTGTATAAGAATATTATAATGAAGATATTCACCCTAACCAACAAGTATTTATATCATATACAAGCATGTGTATATCATCACTTTTTTACCAATTTTTATCTTATGCATTTGGATTAGTATACTTTCTACTTCACTGATTACTGTGTGATGATAACATATTAATGAACCACAAGATAATATATACTATTGTATACATAGATATGGGTTTTTAAAAGCTAGCTTATATTCATTTTAAAAGAAGATTATGATGCAACCAAAGATGGGGATTTGGCTCATACCCTACCTAGTTTTTGGTAAGCTCTATTTGAGTGGTTATCTATCCATTTTATCTCATAATTTATTCCCCCCATCCAAGTTATCTTTGAGCTTATGCTTGTCTAGGTAAGAATACTTTGAAGGATATAATTTAACTTGATTGAATAATAGATTTATTGACTAATTATATTTAATTAGTTTCATCATTTTATGTATTTAACTCATCACATTTTATTATTACTATAGTTCGCATGGTTTCATTACATTTTAAAAATGTATTATGAGAAACCACCTTCATGACTACTAGAGCCAAATAGTTAGATGTCTTAGGGTCAAACCCCTTTCCATTCATTGCCATTAAATTTTGGAATCTAACACTCCATCTTGATCCATCTTCAACAATATTGAGTTTGAATCTCCCATTTACTTATCACAAGGTGAGCCATCTGAGGCTCTTTGATAAAAAACAATTCATTCTAGTATAAATATGATTAATTAGGTCAATAAAAAGCCCTTTACCACTAGGAAAAAAATGCCCCACCCCTACACTACATTTTAAATTATTCTTTCCTATATCCTAAAATGCATTTCTACAGATAGAGGACTAGATGAAGAATCCATAAAAACTATTTTTATTTCTATGAATGGAAAAAAATAGGTTCATCTCTCTTTGCCTACAAAATAATTTAACAATGTTGACTTAGGTGGTACTTTTACAATGACAACTAAATAAATTATAGATCAACCACTGGTAAGTTTGTGTTTATGCATTTAAAAAAAATAGATTGTGATTTTGAGTTAGTATGTAAAATTTATGGCTTCAAGAAGTTATTGTACTTTTGAAACTACCAACATAAGGAGGCAAAATTTTTGAAATTGCAATATTAGTTTTGTTACCTTAAGTAGTATATTTATAACTACCATTGTGGTTTTTAACCCTTAATTAATGATTTCTCACCTATTTAAATTGTTTCAAACTATAAAAAGTGGTAGTTAATCTCCTACATAGTTTACAAGAAGTTTAAGGAACATGAAGGTGGTTTGGATTAAGTTTTTTACTCTATAGCTTCTTGTTTGACCTTAAGTGATATTAATGTTTTTATTAAAACTAGTACAGTTCATAGAATTTGATCAATTCTTATTCATTCATGAATTCATTTAAGGTTATTCATTTATATTGAGTATCCAAAATCATAAATTTTTAGAGATGTCAAATTAATGGAAGAGGAAACACAATGTGTGAATGAGATCTTCGTGAAGTGTAGAGAAGGGAGCCTAGCACAAATGAGATTTGAGTTGAAGACTACACAAATGAGATGGCTAATTTTAGTATTATTTCTTGATAAAGAATCAATTCATCCATTAGAGAGCTCATATATCATTACAAGAATAGGATTATTTTGAGGTTGGTGTCTTGGTAATCCCAAGAAGGAAAAATATTGTAAAATCTAAAACATTATGGAGATGAGGAAGCATGGTTTCATTCTTACTATATTTTCATCATATTTTGTATCTCCAAGGTATGTATTGTGTATTTATCCTTCATGTTATGCTTTATTTCTCTACTTTCATGTTTTTAATAGCCTATAATTAATCTAACACATCAAACAGTCAAGAGAGCTCAAGAATCAACTATCATAATACTAGCACTTGTTCTTAAAGTGTTACAAACTTCACATTAATTTTTCACTTTTATGAAAACACATTAAATTTTAATCATGTATATGTTAGTAGCATGTCTAGAATGTGAAGGTTAGATTGAAATGTATATAGTATGCATGAATTGCATGTGAAAGGTTTCATTAATAATTGTATCCTAAATATGATATTAAAAAAGTTTGAATATGTTTTTTTATAGCATTTTCATGGTTGTTCCATGGCATATAAGTTGGGGACAACCCATTATTAAGTAAAGGGTTTGTTTTGGTGAGCACTAGTGTGGAATATCAATGTATTTTTAGTTCTATACACAAAGGAATTTTTATAGAACTTTTATAGATTGAGTTATATATAAAATATAGTGGTCATCCATATTTTTTATGGCCTTGTCGATCAAAGTTGCCAGTGGTTGATATATAATTTATTTAGTTTTCATTGTAAAAGTACCACCTGAGGTAACATTGCTAAAGTATTTCATATACAAAGAGAGATGAACCCAATTTTTTTCCATTCACAGAAATAAAAAAAGTTGTTATGGATTCTTTATCTAGTCCTCCAGCTATAGAAATGTATTTTAGGATATGGGAAGGAATAATTTCAAATGTAGTGTATGGATGGGGAATTTTTTTCCTAGTGACAAAGGCCTTTTTATTGACCAAATTAAACACATTCACACTAAAATGAATAGTTGTTAAGTGAAGAGCCTCATATGCTTCACCTTGTTATAAGTAAATTGGATATTCAAACTTATTATTTTGAATATGGATTAGGGTGGAGTGCTAGCTTCCAAAAATTAAATGGTAATGAATGGTAAGGGGTTCAACCCTAAGATTTATCATTTTTTGGCTCTAATATTCATGAAGGTGGTTTCTCCTAATACATTTATAATCTATCAATGTGTGGCTATCCCTATTACCAATCCCATCCATCGAAACCATGTGAATTATAATAATAATAAAATGTGAAGAGATAAATACATAAAATGATGAAACTAATTAAATATAATCAATAACTCAATATATTAGTTAATTAAGTTACATTACATCCTTCAAATTATTCTTACCTAGACAATCAGAAGCTCAAAGACACCTTGGGTGAGAGGAATAAATTGTGAGATAAAGTGGATAGATAACCACTAAAATAGAGCTTACCAAAAATAAGGTAGGTTATGAGCCAAGTCCCCATCTTTGGTTTCATCATAATATTCATTTAAGATGCATATAAGATAGATTTTTAAAACCCATATCTATATATACAATAGTATATATTATCTTGTGGTGCATTAATATCTTATCATTACACAGTAATTAGAGAAGTGCAAAGTGCACAAATCCACACATATGATAAAAAATGGTGAAAAACTCATGATATACACATGATTGTATGCAATAAAAATGCTTGTTGGCTATGTTGAATCTCTTAAATAGAATATGCTTATACAACATCCTCCTTACTTCTCATAGTTCCTTGGAGTACTATTTTATATTTTGGACACTTTCCTTGATAGTATGCCTAACTAAATGTTGTAAGAAAATATAGAATTTTTAATGGTTTTTTGAATTTAGAATTACTCAAAAGTAGCTATTTTTCATGGTATAAAAGTATCAAAGTATTTCAATGTTTTTAGTAGTGGATTCATACCACTCATGCATATATCATGATTTTTTCATGAGATGTTCACTTCCATTATGTTATTTTTGGTGAAGATCTAGTTTCTATTGTAAAGGCTAAGACATCATATGATTGAAATCAAAATTACATTTAGAGTACCTATTTGGTTTCAAATAGAAATTTATACATTTTTAAAAAATAGATTTTGATTTTGAGTTAGTATGTAAAATTTATGGCTTCAAGAAGTTATTGTACTTTTGTAACTACCAACATAAATAGGCAAAAAAATTGAAATTGCAATAGTAGTTTTGTGACCTAAAGTAGTATATTTATAACTACCCTGGTGGTTTTTTACTCTTAATTAATGATTTATCACCTATTTCAATTATTTCAAACTACAAAAAGTGGTAGTTAATCTCCAAAAAGTGGTAGTTAATCTCCTGCATAATTTACAAGAAGTTTAAGGAACATGAAGGTGGTTTGGATTAAGTTTTTTACTCTATAGCTTCTTGTTTGACCTTAAGTGGTATTAATGTTTACATTAAAACTAGTATAGTTCATAAAATTTAATCAATTCTTATTCATTCATGAATTCATTTAAGGTTATTAATTTATATTGAGTATCCAAAATCATAAATGTTTAGAGATGTCAAATTAATGGAAGAGGAAACACAATGTGTGAATGAGATATTCATGAAGTGTAGAGAAAGGAGTCTATCACAAATGAGATTTGAGTTGAAGACTACACAAATGAGATGGATAATTTTAGTATTATTTATTGTTAAAGAATCAATTCATCCATTAGAGAGTTCATAGATCATTATAAGAATAGGATTATTTTGAGGTTTGTGTATTGGTAATCCCAAGAAGGAAAAACATTGTAAACTCTAAAACATTATGGAGATGAGGAAGCATGGTTTCATTCTTACTATATTTTAATCATATTTTGTATCTCTAAGGTATGTCTTCTATATTTATCCTTCATGTTATGCTTTATTTCTTTACTTTCATGTTTTTAATAGCTTGTAATTAATCTAACGCATTGACAACTCAAGAGAGCTCAAGAATCAACTATCATAATACTAGCAATTGTTCTTAAAGTGTTACAAAGATCACATTAATTTTTTACTTCTATGAAAACACATTAAATTTTAATCATATATATGTTATTAGTATGTCTAGAATGTGAAGGTTAGTCTAAAATGTATATAGCATGTGTGAATTTCATGTGAAAGGTTTCATTAATAATTGTATCCTAAATATGATATTAAAAAAGTTAGATTATAGTTTTTTTAATAATTTTCATGGTTGTTCCATGGCATATAAGTTAGGGACAACCTATTATTGAGTAAGGGGTTTTTTTTAGTGAGCACTAGTGTGAAGTATCAATGTAGTTTGTGGAATAGAGAACAAGTTTATTGTATACTTGCAGAATGAGAGGCATCCTTAAGGATCCTATCACAAATTAAAACCTAAAATGCTTATCCCTTGAAAAATATTAAAAGGGATAAATGATAATGTTTACATAATTGACCTATTATTGAGTAAGGGGTTTTTTTTAGTGAGCACTAGTGTGAAGTATCAATGTAGTTTGTGGAATAGAGAACAAGTTTATTGTATACTTGCAGAACGAGAGGCATCCTTAAGGATCCTATCACAAATTAAAACCTAAAATGCTTATCCCTTGAAAAATATTAAAAGGGATAAATGATAATGTTTACATAATTGATCTACCTAATCATTTGAACATATTTCCATTTTTAATGGGATTAACCTTTACCCACATGAATCAAGGTTGGATGATGACCCAAAGGCTTGAGATGTTAAAGAGTGGACAAAACATTTTCCTAAGAAAAATAACACGCATATTGAGAGAGGTATCAAAACCAAATTTTTTGACATGATATCTTAACCATGCAATCTGTATTTGATTAAATGGAAAGGCCTACCAGATTCATACAATTCATGTATTAATGAAGATAAACTCTTGAAATTCATAAAAACAAGACTTTATATTAGATTTAAACCACTAGGTTGAGAATTAATTGAGCAAAAACAAGATAATGTAACCAACTTAAAACAACTAGTGAGCACAACATTTATTTTACAACATTCTCAGGGTATTATGTTTTTGTTCATGAGTAGTGGATTTACATGTAAGGGTTTAAATATCACTGACATAGTTAATGTTAAGAATTTTAAAATAAATAAAAATTGGTAGTTATAATTAATATTATAAATTTTTTAGTATTTTATGTTTTTTTAATATAGAGTTTATGTGAAATGGAGAAAAGGAGTTGTCTAGAAGGAGCTAGAAAAAGAAATAAAAAGAATAGAACTAAAATTTTCTCATTTTGATGTGGTGATTGTAATTTGGGGTTGTGTCTTATTTGATTTAGTATCCATAGTTATTGTTATTACTTAGTATATGTAATTTATTATCGATATTTATTTTCTCAATTTAATTCAATGATTGGGTTCCTCTACCCTCAATTTTGAATTTGATTCTTTTTTATTTGTCATGTATGTTATGTAGAATAGATTTTATAGATTATTTATAGATATGTTCTATAATTTTGAAGAAGGTTATCAAAGTCGAGCTTCCAAGAATTTTGCTCCAACATTGGTAGTCAAAGGTTTGGTAATTGATTTTTTCTCATGGTGTTATTTGTATTTTTTTATTATAACTAATAGTAGTTTAGAAGGCAAATATCTTAAGTTGATCTTGAGATAATATCCTAACAATTTTATAGGAAAGATTTTTTATAAGTGGTTGCATTAAATTTTATAAATCTTTCCTTCTATAATGTGTTTAACAGTGATTATCTAGAAGGTGATGGGACCACACTAATTAACACGTATGAAGAAATGTGAATGGATATAGATATTCATATGTTGATTATAAGTGTGAAAAATCCAATGGAGATATAGATGAGCTTTCTCATTGATAAATATATTTTTTCTAAAATAAGTTTGGGCTTGATATGCTCTAATTTTATGTCTCGCATAACCAATTTTGAGTGATTTGGTGCAAGAGATGTTCAATAAAGACATACTAAGTCACACATTACAATACTTTATTACTATTATTTTTATAGGGGATTGATATGATCTAGTTATGTTTAAGTCTATAACATTTGTATTTGATTTTTTAATTGTAATCATTAAAACATAAGTATGTTAAGTCTTTTCTCCTTAGGTTTTAGTTTATGAGAAGTTATGTGATCAATTTAATGGATATATCTAAAAATAAATAAATTAGAGCAGATGATATAATAATGTTGAGATAAAGGTTAGGGAATAAGAGGATATGAAAATGAAGTCCTTATAAAAGGTACATATTTAGAATTTTATCTTCTAAAACAACTTGTAAGGAAAAAAGAATAATGACTAAATCATTTGGTGGATGAGCTTTGCAAACATGACCAATGTCTATATGGTGGACGAGCTTTGCTGAGATTGTATATAATGAGTGGACGAGATTTGGTGAGATTACATATATTGAGTGGATTTTATAGGTAAGTATTATTGAGATAAAATGATAACCTATAAAAAAACACACACTTAGTCCTCATTTTCATAGGGAACAGAGTTGTATTATTCAAACACAAAATATCCTTTAACAGACGGTCATTTTAAAGGACAAAAGAAACCAAAGCTCATTGTTACCTTATTAAAATGGTAGTGTATATGACCCTACATAAACCTAAATCCCTAACTTATTTATGATAGATTCATTCATATTTGTGATCATAGAAGGCCAAATATGAGGCTTGCTTTCAATAATAGCATGTTCTTTTTTGTTTTCATATTACATAATTATGCTAGAGTAAGGAATATTTTTCTTACATCACAACCTCCCACCATTGATGATTATATTCATGAGGTAATGCTTATATGATTTTGCTTCTAGTAGAGTACCCATCAGATTCCATGCTTTTATCAAAAATTTCCAAATAACTATTGTCCCTTTCTAAGATTATGAATGATGGAAATTTAATACAAATCCTTATATTTTTATAAAGTGATCTAGTCCCTACAAAGCAATGGTAGTATGATTAATAGTATGATTACATAGTTAAGGTTTTTAAATAACTAAATCTATGACAAGAAAACTTAGTATTCATTTTTAAAACTTTTTTTAGGTGTTTTTTTTGAGAAATTTGCATTACTTTTATCCATGTTGAGGGTTGTAGATGGATTTGGTCTTGATGTCAACCAAGAAGTTATAAACTACTTCAATGGGTTCAAACTCAATATTTAAAAAAAATAGGTATTGATGTAGGGACCACCTCTCTGATACCATAATGTAGGGACCACTACTCGGATACCACAATGTAGATACCACAATTCCTATCCTAAAACACATATTTTTTTAATTAAATAATTAGTGTTTGCCTGTGCATATAGGTCAGGTATATCTTATCCTATCGAATATCCTCTACCAAATGAGTAAGCATATAACCCTAAGGGTTAGTCATTCCTTTACCAAATGGGAAATCATCTAACCAAATGGGTTAGTCATTCTATTGCTAACTAGGCAATCATATAACCAAGTGGGTTAGATATCTACACATGGGTAGGTTATGTTGTAGCTAGAGACTTGACTCATTAGGATCAACCAGATCTTGAGTTGGTAATTGTTCACCATTCATCTCTACTTATATAAGAATTGAGGTCATCATGATAGTAGCATGCATAAAAGATATAACAAAAAGTTGCATTTTGCCTCAAAATTTAGCCTAAAGCCTTGAGAACTATGATGATCCAACTAGGATCTTTTTGAGTATATCATAAATTTCTTATCTTTAATTTGTATATCTAAAATAGGGTATTATTATAATGGTCTTGACTTTTCATTTAAATTTAATCTTGTTTAGTGAATAACCCCAAAATGCCATCCTATTCACCTGTGTACTAGAAGCATCCTTCACTTCCCCAACTCCCTGCATACCTACTTCCGAATAAGATCATGGTGTAGTATGCATGTAGTTCTATTTTATATTATAAGTTTCATGTGAACTATAGATATGGGTATGCAGCCCTTACTAAGGCCTAATTCCCTAGATATTCCCTCTATGATTGCTACCCAAATGGAAGTGAAAAAGTATTAGTTAAAGTGATTGATTACTTATTTACTAAACTAATCTTAAATCCTAACAAGAAATATAAATGACCATTGCAAGTTACATGCCCCTTTTAATTTTTATTTACATCAACAATGTTTTTGATCCTTGAATTAATCAACCTAATCCTTAAAATTACTATTGCTAAAGTTTCATTATTTGAGAACCATACGGTTGGTGGTTTTTTGATAATGATTGGTTTAACACTCTCAATCCTAGTTTTTTATTGCTCCTTTTCAGTGGTACTAAGTTTTGAGTAAGAAATGCCCTTTCTCCATTCTATTCCAAAAATTCTTAAGTAAAAATCATCTAAGATAGTTGAAGTCATTTTCTTATCTTGATTAGTGTTGTTGACCAAGAGGGATTATCCAACCCTTTGGTCTTAATGACATGACATGATCCATATTTCTCCCTGATGGTTTATAGGGATGATGCCTAGACATCATTGTTGCATCTATGTTATTATATGGATGTATTAGGTCAAACATGATGGTATTACCCATAAATGTGAGTCAGAGGCACCATTTGCACTGAACAATGCATAGTTTTGTTTAACCCTAAAATCTTGATCTAAGTTTGAGATTTGAAAAGTAAAGAATACTTGAAATAAATTAATGAATTATATTTCAAAAGCAAAATCCTTAGGTAGGAAAGTATAAACCATAATCTCCTAGTTTAGTCATCATGTCAATTTTGAACCATGTTTATTTTGGACAATTATATCTTTAGTCTATTTAGGTAAACTTTTCTAAAAACAATAACTTATACACAAGGAGTTTATTGAAATTGAATTTAAATAAATCCTTTAGACGTTTGAAAGGAGGGTTCTAAAATTTGAAGGATATTTATTTTCATACTAATCTTAATGATAGTCAAATTCATCATCAAATCTCAAGAAAAATCAAGGGTCCACTCACAATATTGTTTATGACAAATTAGATTGCTTTATGGTAATTTCATGTATCTAAACAATAATCTTACATTCAAGGTTAATGCATGTAACTTTACAGAATAGATTAAATGTACTTCATAAATTTATAACTAAGTACATGGAAAGCAAAAATCATTTATTTATGATGATATAAAATTAATTAATATTTATTTATGGAAATAAAATTAATAATTATTCATGAAAAATATAATTTATTTATAAACTTTAAAATTAGCATACCTGTAAATAGTCTATAAAAACTATTCTACAGTTGATGTTTGGAAAGCAAATATCTAAATTTGATCTTGAGATAATCTCCTAATAGTTTTCTAGGAGAGATTTTTTATAAGTGGCTGCATCAAATTTTAGAAATCTTTCCTTCTATAATGTGTTCAACCGTGATTATCTAGAATGTGATGGGGCCACACTAATTAACATGTATGAATAAATGTGAATGGATATAGATATTCATATGTTGATTATAAATGTGAACAATCCAATGGAGATATAAATGAGCTTTCTCATTGAGAAAGATAATTTTTCTAAAATAAATTTGGACTTGATATGCTCTAATTTCATGTCTCATAAAAACCAATTGTGAGTGATTTGGTGCAAGATATGTTCAACAAATATTGCATATAAATAATGTAAATGTCAACATCAAAGGGAAGAGAGAATATTTAATTTTTATTATATTAAGAGTAATGTATTGAATGAAACAATGAGTACATATCATATTTTGTAGTAGAGCTGATCATATTTGAGCATGTGAGAGTGGAACAAATTTAGGACAACATCTATGCTACCATCTTTGGCATAGAAACGAATCAAGAAAACCATCCCATCTACTAGATATAGTAAAGGGATAATGAGAAGTGGTTGCCCCCAACCAAAATCTAATTCATAGAGAGGGAAATTCACCTAGCTGGACACCATTAAGTTAGAGCCACAGGTAAAAGGTGTGCTGAGGAGTTCTTATTTACATAACTTTGATAGATTCAAATCTAAAAAATCTATGGAGGAACATATGTAGTCATCATCCATATTTGTTATGTCCTTATGGATCAAACCCACCAATAGTTGATCTACAACCTATTTAGATGTCAATAAATGTGTCAAATGTTAACAATATGATAACCTTCATCATGCACCTCCTCATGGTCTTCAAGTATCAGCTGACTATTAGCCTTTTTCACAATGGGGTCTTGATCTTATCAAAGAAATCAATCTGAATTTCTCATAATGGCATCAATATATCATCAATGTTATAGAGTATTTTACCAAATGGGTAGAATCTATCTCACTAATCTCAATCAAAGCCAAAAAAATCATTGATTTCATCAACCACCACATCATTTATTGTTTTAGTGTTCCTTACAAAATCATCACTGATAATGATAAATCCTTTAAAAACAAAAAGCCTTAAGAACTTTGTGACACTTTTGGTATCAACCTAAGCTTCTCCTCACCTTATTATCAAGAAGCTAATGGATAGGCTAAGGCTTTCAACAAAACCCTCATCAAAATGCTCACTAAGGTAGTTAGTGCTTTGAGAAATATCCCATTTGCTTTATGGCCTTACCATACTAGTATCCAAATTGATATGGGCAATATACCTTTTTATTTTATCTTTGGATCCAAGGTGGTTCTACTCCTTAAAGTCCAAATTCCATCTCTTCACATATCTTTGAATGAGATTCTTCCTGAAAGTGACTATCATCAAGAGTGCTTAACATGCTTACAACTTATTTATGAACATCACCTTGCTACCCTCAATCTTATTTACATTTATAAAGAGTGTATCAAATGAGCATATAATAAACATCTAAAAATATGAGAATTCAACATCAAAGACCTTGTCCTCAAGGAAATCTAACACATCACTAACATGGAAAAGACCAAAAAGGGCAAGTTTGCTTTTAATTGGTTAGGACCTTACATTATAACCCATAAGTATGGATTTGGTGCTTATCACTTGTCATCTATCAAGGGTAGGCCAGAATCTAAACCCATTAATGCCTCACATTTACATCTCTTTCATTGTTAAAACAAGGTTCAAACCCACTTTCATGTCTCACTTAAGCTCATACCTTGGTTCATTAACCTCATTTTTTTAATCTCTTTTGAGATCAATTGATTGTATAGAACCATGTGATTCATCCATCATAGTAATAACCTAATCCTAAATATGGGTACCGTGGCTCTACCCATAACATGGTTCTCATGGATACTTTTCATATTTAATAGATGGAATCCCATGATCAATTATTTCTTAAAACCCCTTCCTCTAATAAACCTTGCATGTATAGATCCTACTTCTACATGGGTAAACCTTTTAAACCTAAATAGACTTGTCCATGACTAATTTTAGTTTAAAATATATCAATACTTCAAAAATAAATAGTAGACTACTCCCTTGAAGGATAGTTACCACATCAAAATACAAAGTTGCTTAAAGTAGACTGATCCCTTGAAGGATAACTATGCCAAAATAAAATCATAGACCACTTCATCAAAGGATGGATAAAGAAAATATTCATTAGAAACATCCCACATTGATCAAATTTAGCAACTTATAATGAAATAAAGCAAAATCTAAAATCTGTAGGCTGTAATCAGCTCTTATATCATCTAAATGTAGACTTCTCACATTGATCAGTCTACTTACTATCCAATCAAGCAACAATCAAATTTTTTTAGCACAGTAATCAAGATGTAATTGAATTTTATAGCATAAGTAGACTTCACACATAAATCAGTCTATGCATTATTATACAACATACCAATATCATGGACTTATCTATTAGGGTTCTTTAGTTGCCTATGGAAAAGGCCAATCACTCTAATTAACAACACATTTTTAATAAGGTAGTAGGTTTCAATCATGATATGTTATTTTTATTGCATATAATATATGTATTGCCACATTGCAAATCTTTTAACATGTGAGAATTTATGTAATATGTTGTATTGAGTCTTCAAAATTGTCATGTTTGAAATGTAATTAAATTTTATAATCTCACGTCCTTTCCCACATGTTTTTGTATGTTTATGATCTAGACTAAGTTGGGAAAGGTAGACCTAACTAGGGAATATTTATGCCTTCAGCCTTGGGGAATATGATAAGAGTCACTTACTTCTAAATCATATTACACATTAGTGCCACGCACTGGAGGATAAATGTTTAACATTCAAATTGAATATAATAATTCATGATCACAATCTATTCACAATACATGTTGACAGGTTTAAAAGGGTCAATTTTATTTAATAGATCAAGGAAACACGAGCTTCAGGTTTAATAGGTTGCATTGAGTCTTCAAAATTGATAAGTTTTAAACCCAATGAATTTCATAAAATGACTATAATTTATAATATTTTCTATATATTTAAAAGATAAATATAAATTTGAATGTTTCATACAATATAACTTAAAAGGAAGAATAGATGGAGAGACAAGATGTCAAAAAACTATAAGTATTGTATAGTTACAACCCTTACATCAATGATTGTTTACCTAGAAGATGGTGATTTTAGGGGACTAAATGATGATTCCTACAATATTTTCACAAAGTTGGCATACTTTTATAGATGAAATTCTATTTCAATTATGGAAGAGTATAATTAATGCTACTTATAACCAAGCTATGCTAGAGGATTTTTTCCATTGCAAGAAAGATTAATAGATAATTTAATTTTATTCTACATATTCAACTTCAAGCTAAAAAAGTGCATTTGGAACTCACCTATCTCTAAACCTTACTTGATGATTAGGGTAGTTTCACTTCTTTAGTTAGTAAAGTCCCTCTACACCCATTCTATTGTTAGTCACCCCCATGAGTCAATAGGTATGAGTCATAGGGGAAGAACTTATTATGTATGATACTGTAGTGGTTCTCATCAAATATGTTTCCCATATCTATTAGAAAAACCCAATATATATTACATTGTTAAGCATAATGATCTGTTACGCTAGGTTAGTAACTATCTTAGCGATCAGTACTTAATTAACATAGCATTGGTTAGATGTTAGTTGGCAGGTTATATATGTTGGTTAAGCAATTACCTTAACTAAGGAGCAAAAATTAGGTGACTATATGGAGTCATTTATGACATCAGTTACATAATAACCAAATAGTAATCTATATATAAACCTATTATTTTTCAATAAGATAATCAAAGTATTCAGTCTTAATTTTCCTTAATTGGTATCAGAGCACACCTAGGGAATGTAGTGGGTATGATTCTCTGAATGTTAATATGGGGAATAAAGTTGCACATTGCTTTTTAGTTTCCCCTTGTGATGGGGAAAATGTTGAGTAATGAGTTTATAGTTGCATTTATTTTATATTTTTTGTTTATATCATTAAACTTAGCACCCTGTGTGGCACCCTGTGTGGTCCATATGACTATTGGAGAATTTGTGTTTAGTTTTATGTGAGAACTCATCTCAGTTCAATTCTAATATGACCAATAAGAAGAGTAGTTTGAATTCATCCCCAAAAAACTTGATTCACTATAGCAAAAACTTCATTATAGACTGGATCACTACTCATAAAGAATTTGTTTCATACTTCAATGCACTTGGGCTATGATTTTATTAATTAGATTTGCATGCTATAAGAATCAATCTCAAAGTCATGGTAGAGGTGGAAGATTTGTGAGACTCACCTAAGGCACTTGGATATGGTGGATATATGAAAAATGAAGGCTGACATCAATAAGGAAAAGATGAGTTTTAGAGAATATATCCTTTGACAAGATTATAGTGGGTGGAAAATCAACAAAAATTTCATACCCTTAGGTTGTAAATATTTTAACTTATGTGGTGGATATGTAGTTCCCTATTAATCCTATAATTTTGAATCTCTAAAGATATTTTATCAGATTATTTCCTTCATCCTACTGTTCAACATAAAATCTATCTCATTAGTAAGAACATTACTAGAATTTCATTATTCATAGCTATCATTCAGTTCATTTTAGTCATGTGAAGCTTTTCCAATGCCAATATTTGTATCAAAATTTCCCATTTGAATTTTGTTATTATCGATTTTTAATGGATAAAAAGATCACACTAAAGAATTTCTACCCATACATCTCACCATATAACTTCCTTTGTTTAATTCTATAAGTCGATATATATTGAGTCAAACAAGTTTAAGTATATAGTCTTTAGTTTAACATTTATATTGATTAAGAGTTAAAATAGATATTATTAGAGTCAATATTTAAAATCAAAAGATTATAGTTTCATCAAAAGAATAATGAGTCAAGGTTTAGAGTCTTGTATGTTATAAAATAATGTCATCTAGAGCCAATATTGTTTTGGATCCATTGTCGATATGATATTATCAAAAGTCAATAAATCTCTTGTATGAATGCATTATCAGGTGAACTCGATGTCCTGAGTCATATGTGTTAGTAGGAGAGTTTTGTCCTAAGAAATGACATGTAATTGAGCTTCAAGTATTCATCAACTGAGTAAGTAGTTTCTTTTACTAGAGGATGGAGGACACATAGAGGTTGGAGGACATTTATCATCCTCTCACGAGTCACCTACAATGGGGTTGCACCATTGTTATGGTGTCAAATTTTGGTGTGTTTATTTTATGTTTTGTAGTGTATTTTTTCAATAAATTACTGAGCATTATTTTCTAGTTTGGTACATTCTAAAAAAGAATATTATGAGGAGAAAAATCACTAAAGTACTGATTGGTTCTTAGAAAAGGGTTTGTAGTAATCTAAGAAACCACTGAAGTATAGTAGAAACCTCCTACACCCTCCAGGTTCATGGTCAATCTATAGCAGAAAACCATATGGGTTTGTGGTAATCCAAAAAACCATTGAAGGTGTTACTAAAGATAAGTGTTCCTGTCACTTTTAGGTTTTTGGTAATCCTACAAGGAAAAACTGAGGTGTCACTAAGACCTTGAAGCTACAAAGATGGCATGCCACCTTAAAAAGTAAGCAAGCTATGCAGAGAGTGTAAATATTTTTACAATGTTTAAAAAGGGGGGAATGTTGAAAAACCTAATATATATTACATTGTTAAGCATAATGATCTATTACACTAGGTTAGTAACTATCTTAGTGATTAGTGCTTAAGTATCATAGTGTTGGTTAGATGTTAGTTAGCAGGTTATATATGTTGGTTAAGCGACTGACTTAACTAAGGATCATAAGTTAGGTGATTATATGGAGTTAGTTATGACAATGGTTACATAATAACCAAATATTTATTTATATATAAACCTATTTTTGTTCAATAAAATAATCAAAGTATTATGTCTTAGTTTTCCTTCAATATTTAAACCTCAATCTATTGGCCATGGAGGCACTAGTGTTCATGGCTAGGATGATAGCATCAAAGGTGCTAATGTGGATGCTAGAGGGGATGGTACTGGCCACATTGGGTGGTATACACCATTCCAAGGAAAGTTGCCTCACTTGTCCTTACTATTTATCCTACTGGGCTAGACAATTGTTAAATATAAAGATAAATAAAAGGAGGAATTTGATTAGGTTTCTATACTTGATGTTGTAGAAACTTGTGTATGATAGGGTTAGGAAAGATGGGGTGATAGTTTTGATGATCCCCCAACTTAGATTTTCAACCTTCTAAGGTTTTATGCATCTATTCTTTCCTTGGAGCAATCATTTTTCTCCTCATCATGAGATTTTATCTAATATTTATTACCTCAACTTCAATATTTTACTCTTATATCTCATCCTCACCTAAATTAACTCTTGGGTGACTTTAATGCCTCCTTTCTTGTTCATGACAATATGAACACTCCAATTCTTTGTGTCTTTCTCCACATATGTAACAATCATAAGATCTATGTTGATTTGGAAACCATCCCCTAGCACTGTGATAGCCTCGACCTCTCTAAAATCTTCTTTTGATTTTTTTTCTATTAAAATCCTTTTATATTATCTCCTTTTATTTATGAACCACGTCATGATTCTCCTCTAGTTGGAATAAATCCACATCTATTGGTATTGAACCCACCTTATCCCCATACTAGAGGGGATATCCTCTTCTTAGCTTAGTTAATCTTCTGAAAGACTATCTATTTTGTGTTTCTTTTACCTTCAAATATAATTAATAATCTACCTACACAAAAATTATTATATGCAAGCTTAATTCATCTTGAATACAAAACTTCAAACCATTTAGATATGTTTCAACCATTTTTTCTTACATTTCATCATACTTCAATCATATAGAAATATTGTAAAACTCATTTGTATACTCTTGTATATTGTGATACTTTTGTCTTAAACTTTTGAATCCTTTGTATAGGTTTTATTCATAATCCATAGGAATAAATTTCTCCCTCAGCTTCTTATCCATATTTATCTACCTATTTATCTTCACTCTATGCTTTCCTATAGATCTTTTTGTAGGTGAACCCACCAAATCATTACATGACCCTTCAATTTATTTCATGTAAAATTTACTTTCTTGTCTTATATCTATGTTTTTCATTCAAAAAAATTCTCCATGTTGTTCATCCAATATATCAACTCCTCTGGTTTTAAACTACTTCCATAATCTAGAACATTAACCTTGATTCCTTCATTCATTCCTTATAAATCCCTAACCATCATCTCTTCCATTAATGGATTGTGGTTTTTGTCATTTCTATTCTTGTTAAATTTTATCTTCATAATTTATTTATTCTTTTGTTTCATCTTCTAATTTCCTTTATCTTTGACTTTTGACAATTACAATTAATTATTGCACTTGCCTTTGCATCTCTTACATAGTATTATTCATCTGAGAAATTCCAAACTATTAAATGTCAATTCACAAATACATTACCTCCAATATTTTAACTTAGATTTGATACCAATTGATGAAAACACACAAACTAAGCAAAATTATCAATAGGCATAAACTCAGAAATTGCATGAAAGCAAAATTCTCTATTGACTCTTATTCAATGAATAAAATATTACAATAGATATTTAAATAAAACACAAATAAAAATTGTATTTGACATGCATAATTATAAAATCAAAATTAATCAAAAGCTACCTAAAGCTAAGTGACCCATGAAATTTTTATAAAATTATATTCTTTAGTAACTTTCATCTTTTAGTGATTTTTAGACCACCATTTTTAGAAGTTATGCATGTAAGATTGCATGGGCTTAAAATATCCATATATATTTTAAACACTAAAATTAACCTAATGGATTAATTTCAACTAAAGTCAATGTCTAAGCAGAAAAATTCACTATTTCTAAAAATGGAAAAAACTTGAAAAATAGACTAAAAAGAATTTTTGGACCCTTAGATGGTCACACATAGCATCCAAAAAGATTTGAAAACATACCTAGCTATAATAAACTTAGTGATGAATATCCACCTACTTTACATAATAGAGAGCAAATTATGGCAGACTTGAGCAAAGATAGGTATCATTAATGCTCCTATCACAAATTGAAACCTATAGACTTTTTCCATTGGAAAATATTAAAAAGTATAAATGAGAATGCTTACTCAATTGATATTATTGAAGATTTAGACATCAATCCATGTTTTAATGGTGTTAACTTTCACCCACATGAGTAAATGTCCAATGATGATGTAAAGGCTCATGAGGTCAAAGAGTGGACCAATTTTTTTCCTAAAAAAAGAACAAACATTTTGAGAGAGTTTTAAACACCAAAATTAATGCCACAGCATCCTAGTACAAGTTATATTTGGTTAAATGGTTGGACCTATAACATTCAAACAATTTATGGATTATTGAAGTTGAACTCTTGAAATTTATTAAAAAAATGATTTTATAGTAATTATAAACTAGGAGGTTGATAATTATTTGAGTCAAATTAAGATAATATAACAATTGACATTAGGTAGTCATCACAACATTTGTTGTATAGTGTTATCACACTAACATATTCTTATTCATGAATAGGGGATAAAGGTATCAAGTCTAAAATCTAGTTGACATTGGTAATGTTAGGAATTAAAAAATATATTTAGTTTAGTTGAATTGCATTCTTACCTAGACAGGAAAAATCTCAAAGACTTCTTGGGTGGAAAGAATGAATTATGAGATAAATTGGGCAAAATTAGGAGCACAAAAACAAGGCAAGGAAAAACCAATGGGAACCGTTCTTAAGTTATGCTTTTTGAGTGAGTGCACAAGACCATTTATGATGTGATAAGTTAGTGTGACAGCTAGTTAGACTTCTTATCCTCTTTGTGTGCATGTCCAAGGAAAATAATGTGAAACTAAAGGAAAAGAAACCAACATTTTAGTTATGTTATCAGGGCCATTGTACCTGTTAGTATGATGGTTGGAAAATGGTTGAGTGAATTCATTTGGAGAATATTGAGCACTAGATTGGTACATTAGAAGAAACTTTTATCCTCCAATATCCTGAATCAAGAATTTTTTAATGTGCATAGGTAGAGCATAATCTATATGAATCTTTGTATGAATCATTATTTGTAGAATTTCACATGCACTTACATGCTTGGCCTTTAACCTATGTTTATAATTGTTTAAGAAATTATGCATGGAAGGCTTCTTGGTCGATAGAGCATCAAATGACCATGACTAAGTTGTAAGTTGTTTGGATATGCTCAGTACATGTTTGGTGGAAAGGAACACTTAAAAGTTATATTTTATAATATGTGTTCTCTACATATTCTTGCTAAAAATAAGTTTAGGTAAACTTCCTAAGGTATCCATGAAGAAGGTATATCAAACAAATTTATTTAGATATTAAAACACTTATGATTAATTCTAGGCTTGATAAATTTTATATGGATGACTAAACTCTCTCGTGCATGAGCAACATGACTAGTGGGCAATGGATGGTTATAAATTGGTATGATATTGGGAGTTTAGCATGGAATTTAAGTCATGATAATTGTGAAATTGAAAGTATGATGAGGCCATGTACAAGGCTATGAGAGGCAATGAACCCAAGTTAATGGGAGGATACTAGAAGTGTCATAATAATCTAAAGAAAAATAGAGAGGCATAAGGAATACCCCTTACCCATATGATCATGCCCTTTAATAGCACAGGTATGCATGGAAGAACCAAGACATGAACTAATAGTAGAACCTAATCCATAAATACCCAATTCCCCCACCATGGTGCATGTTCATGCATTTGAGTTTGATATAATACTTCTAATAAATTAAAATATTTATAGTGCACAGTATAAAGCTAAGCAAATATAGGAATCTTTGGGAGTATATGTTTAACATAATAATCTATCTTCAACATTGAATTTTCCATTACAAATATAACATATGGCTCAACTTAGAATGCTAAGTGGACCTAATATCAATAGTGGGTAAACTATATAACCAACCATATCAAATCAACCTTCTTCAGTACCCACTACTTTTGGTGTACCTACTATTATAGGAGGCACATAAGGAAGCACGTGTGGTGGTTTTATTGGAAGAGGATCAAGTAATGTAACTAGAGGAGATAATGGACCTCCACTATAGAGTTTAGGAGAATATGAAGTAAATCCACAACAGGGTCCAATATCAAGATGTTAAAAGTGCAATAGAACACATTCATAAGTGTGAACTCATTTGGTGAACATGGGGGATCACTTATTTAGAATAAAAGGCTAATCGGTTTTCCACTACATTGATGGATCATGTGAACAAATGGTACCAAAAAATTAACCCTCGGCAAGTAGGTGTGAGCTAAGAAACATTAGAAATTGTATTCTTTTAGGAGTTTAACATTCCTAAGTTTGAGTAACAAAGCATTGGTGATGTAAAGGACATAAATCAAGAGCTCACTGAGAGTGTGCATGAATATGATGAATGTTTCAAAATTATTCTTTTAGAACTATCATTTGAGATTAACTCAACACATCTTCAATGGTTTTTGGGAGGACTGTTGCTTCTATTTCATCAATATCTCTCCCAAAAGACATTTACTGACCTACACAAGGCACTAAAAGTTGTTATCCACAACAAATTTGTGAGAATTATAGATATGGGGATCAACCCATTTATGGAGGATGAAATTACTAAAATGGCCTCTTAACTAGAGAAGATAATGGATAATAATTCTCATAACACCCACAACGGCTTATGGTGTGTTGACTATGAAGTAAATAATAATTTTCCATGGAGGAATGCTTGTATCATAGCATAATAGTCTTATGAAATATATCAAGAGGATCATGATCTAAGGAATTATCCCTTTCTCCATCATGATACCTAGGCTAAAGTATCACTATACTATAAAATATGTTATACATCATGCATCATATTAATGACTATCAAGTCATCAATGAGATACATAAAACATTCACAAGAGGGACTCCTTAAAACTACATTTCTAATAATCAAGAGTCTAATGGAGGATAATATTTTTGAGGTTGAGGACATGGAAATGGGTGTAGGGATAATAATTTTCCACCTTGGATCTATTACAAGTTTGGATCTCCAAACCACTATTAGTGTGATTGCCTTGTTTACCCAAGTTGTGCCTTTTTTAATAATGAACATCATCTAGAAGAATGACCCAACTTATATATGGATATAACCAAATATCATAATAAGAAGGTAATTAGGACAATTCATGTTGCCAAAAATCCAAATGCTCAGTGAATACCATGTCTTAACACCCCACAAATGGGACCAAAGGTAAATATTATGACACATAGTGGTGCTCAACGCTAACCTATTTCAGTTACATCTATAGAGAAGTTTCAATGTGAATAACCATGTACTCAAAACTACCCTAATTTTCAAAACCAAAAGGAGGTATTTTAAGACATAATGGCCTTAGTAGATTATATACAAGGTGAAATTGTGTTTTTAAAGGAGAAGGATGCAACCATGTTCACTGAGATGCAAAATGAAACTATCTCAATAGAATATGAGAAGGATGAATTTTGAGAGATATGTAAACTAAAACTTAATGAAAACATCATCCCCATCTTGAATAATTGGTTACAATAGTAGATACTGAATAATTATATAGATTATCATTTGAATCATGTACATGGGCAAAAAACCTATGGCTAATTAAATTCCAAGTGTGACTAGGATATCATGGTAAATGCATTCATTGATGGTTGGATGATCCAAGATATACTACTAGATATGAACATAAAATTTAATGTTCTCATGAAGGATGCCTAGAGGAAAATGGTGACCCCCACTTTGTAACCCTCTCCACATGTTTTGTTTATGTCTAACAAGACTTGAGTAGTACCTATAGGATTTCTCAAAGATGCCACCATTAATATGGTGCGTGTCCCTTTCAAAGGTGATTTTAAAGTAATTAAAATCACTGAAGAAAAATATTTTCCATTTCTATTGGGTTAACCATAGTGCTATTCTAATAATGTTGAATTGTGTTTTAATAAGCCCTACATCAGCTTTGATAATGGCACCTAGTACATAGTCATTCCTCTCACTAATGATCAAGGTCCCCCTTTTATAGAGGTAGTTGATGTTGATGAGGACCTCAAACACATTTATAACATTATGGTGCAAGGAAATGGATAGGTAGATCTTACTCCTACTAGTTTGATTCATTAGGGAGACAAATATTCCATCTTTGACACCACCAACATTACATGTGAATACTACACACATGGATAATATGACCTCATGAGATGAGGTTGTGTTGCATTTGGTCGACAAATAACTACTCCACATAGACTACCTAAGCACTATATGTCTATTCAACTCATTTGTTGGTGAATAATGACTGCACACCTTTCTAGTTTGATAAAACACTTAGGTTTCATGGCCAAATAAAAGTCTTGGAGTAATTATAGCAATAAGAGATTTACTATGTTTTTGAAGATCAATGTATGCATGCACTCCTTATTTTACTTTAAAGAACATTTTTCCATTAGTGGTCTACTCATAAATATAGGTTGCTGACATGGGAATGAGTATGTATCATGTTACATCATCATTTTCACCATGATAACTGGGTTTGTGTCGCACTCAATTACAATGGTATTGAGTCTTAAAATGACCATCTATCCACCTATAAGAATCTTTAGAATGTTGATGAGACATTTTTATTACAAGTGGGTAATGGTAAGCCTTTATTATTTATTTCATGGATAGATTATATTTATCAATATTATGTTATTTAACATGGCTATCTTGGTTTTGCTATGCACATGATAAACTTAAACAATTGCATCAAATTTGTATCATGTTTTTGAATTATTATATGCACAATGAATAATTTTATAGTAGGTTATCTAAAATAGGTTTTTATATTAGACCATTTTGTATGGAATGTTTTTTTGGCATATTTTTCCATGATTATGAACCCAAGGGTTCTTTCATGGAGGGATAAAAAGTGGCATGCCATCAATTGATTGGAACAAAGTGAGAAGTGTGTTCATTTTATGTAGCACTCAACAAGAAGACTATTAGTTGGGATGGATGTAATTTTTTACGTCCAAATTCATTCATTGAATATGTTTTATTCAATATATTTTTTATTTTTATTTATGCAAACTTTAAATTTCAATAAATGGGAAACTCAGTAAATGTAATTATATGTTTCAATGCATGTATGTTGCATTATTGTATTTAAGACCCAAGATAATGCAAATTTGATAACATGGATATTTTTTATAAAACGAATAATTCTAAAGGATTAGAGTAAGAAATGATTGATTGATATGGGGCAGATAAAAGACCATAAAAAATGTTAACAGTTTGAATTAGTTGTGTGTACATTGCCCAAACCTAGGAGCTTTGTCAATTTAGAGGGTCAATTGAGGGGTGCCTTAAAGAAGGAAGCATATTATGTCTTAGGTCTTGTGTTAGGAAAGTAAATTATAATTTGTATGGCCCAAAAGGGTCATTGAAAAGGTCATTAGTTTTTTGATAAGGTCTATCAAATACTCCCAACAAGGAACAAATGTCCAAAAAAAGGCTACAAGCCTTGTGAAGACAAAGAAAGGATTGTGTGTAGAATACAAAGGTAAGGGGTTATACAAGACACGAAAGAGGTATATACATGTATATTATGATCCTTAAAGAAAATCCATGCTTTGAGAATGTTTCTTTGGAACATAAGTTTAATTTTGGTCCTTGAGACCTAACAAGGTTGCTTAAGGAACTAGTGTGTGATTTGTAACCAATAAAAATTGAATAAGGAGTGAAATTGATCTAAAATAGTTTTTGTGAACTCATAGTGAAGGATAATCCAATATAAGTAAAATTTTCTAAGCTAACACAAATAATCTATGCAATGGTCTTGATTCCAATAGATAGATGGGACTTTTTAGGGCAAACTAAGCATGGAATGTGAACTTATGAAAAGGAAAGGAAAGGTTTATAAGTTAAAAAAAAAATTGTAAGTGAGTTAGGAAAGGAAAAGTACCCTCTACCATCATTATAACTTAGTAATAAGAGTTACTCTATCCTTATACCATGTTTCACTTATGACAATCAATTTGAAAGTGGAAGGTTATGTCTCACAAAGTGGTGTATGGTTTAGATGAAAGGAATGATGTATAGACCAAGAGTGGTCATTTAGGGAGTATATTATATATTATTTTATATAGAAGGTAATGAAAAAGTGATAATATACAACAATCTTGAAAAAAATAACCCTGTATGCACATACTAGCACCTTATTGCCTATTTCAAGGCAAAATGAATAAATGAGTGTGAGAAGGGATAAAGACATCAAATTATTTGTGTCTTATCAAAATTTATAAGAGATTAATATCTTGAGAGTAACTTTGGGAAGTTGATCATAACCTCATGAATGCATATTAGATTCTTGGAAAACATTGACATAGTCTTACCCAACCTTACCCTATTTACACAGTCTACCTTTGATGGATTGTTTTTGTATGAATGCTAACCCCATAAATGAAAATAAGTGTTAATGATGATGTTCATTATTCAAGACATATAGATTGTTCTTTATGTCTGTACTTTTTTCATGAGCATTCAAGGAAATATATGTGTGCTTGGGTTCTATATACATCTACAGGGTTGGTAGGATTATGATTATATTCAAGAAAGAAAGCTTTGGATAAACTATTTTAAGTGAAAGAAACAAGTAATATTCATTGTGAAGATCATTCAAATCCCTGAGTAATTGAGTAAGATGATTCCAAACGCAAAAAACTAGTGAGAAAGTAAACTTACGTGAACATGTTTTGATGTTAATGAAAATATACTTGGGTAAATGGAATCCTTACTAGAATCATGGCATGAAAAAATGTAGAGGTTAGTAAAATACATGTCCTATTTAAAATCAAAGGACCTTGAACATAGTCCTAGATAAGGGAGAAACATTTCAACATGGAGAATAGCATTGGAGGAAAGAATGACCACCATAATAATGAATCTTTGTTGTGATGGACTACAAAGGAATGTCTAGTAAATCCTTTGAGTAATATAGGATATGATTTGAAGAAAATTAGGTTGTAACACCTATAACAGGGTGTACTCTGCCTTGAGGACATAGTTCCATTATGAGGAAGATAAAGCTTCAATTATTGTCTTAGCTAGGTGATATTGAATGGATGGTTTTAGGAGATGATTCCAATAAAAAACAAGATTATGAACCCATTAGATGCATTATAATAAGTTTGAAAGGAATAAAATGATCTTTTTGGTAGTTACAGACATGTAGGTCATAATGTTATGCACAAGCAATAGACAAAATAAAGAGTAAGGGATTATTTGAGGTGAATGAGTCATATGTAGGATGAGTTCAAAGATATATAAAGGTGGTTTAACCTTATTTTATAAGCCGAGAAGTGTTTAAAATAAATTTTAATGAGATTAAAATGTTAAAACCCTCTCATAATAATGTGTACCCTATTTACATAGATAGTCACATGGGTTTCTATAGTTTCATGAAAGAAATGGATAGAAAAAAGAATGTAGCCTATTTGGAAAGGTGGAGGGGATGAAAATATATCCAAGTAAGTGTATTTGATTATTTTAAGTGTTGTATAACTTAGTATATTGATCTTTGTAAACCCTCAGCATGTATAGTGAGTTTGCAAACCCTAGATCATGGTTTAGCCATTTTAGAGAGTTTCAACCATTGGAAAAAGGTAAAATTTTGTAGTTTGGTTATATAAAACATGATTAAGATGATTAAATTTTTTTTTGAGTTGAAAATGGTATGGATTGTCTGGATTATTTCACTGACTCAAGGAAAAGGGGCTAATTAGGCCTAAAAAGGTATTTTCTAAAGGAAGTGATAGCTAGAGAAGGAATTAGGTCATGAAACCATATACACACCTTAAATAAGATACATGGAGCCTATAAGAGTGATTAAATCTTGGAAAAGTGATTTGATATGATGATTTAAGTAGAAACTTCAGGAAAAGGGCTACAAGACTTTTAAAGCCACATAGAGCTTAGACAATAGAAAAGGGTGAGGAAGTGTGTTGGATTCCTTCAAAGAGGTATGTATAGGTATTTTGGATCATTTAATACCATTTAAGTATTTATATTTAACTCCTAAAACCTAAATCAATATTTAGTGCTTGGATTCCAAAGGGTAGTGCATAGTAACAAGCTAGTGTAAGCATAAGGAGGTTCTCAAAGAAATGATTTATAAAGATAGATAATGAGTTATCAACCACCATAAAGATGTTAATGATATAAATAAATGATTTTAGGATAAAAATACATATTTACATATGCAATAAAACTATTTATACCTCATTAAAAAGAGAAAGATTTGAAATAGGATGGAATCGTGAAGATCAAATCATCAAGTACATTGTGACCAGTTGGGTTTGAAATAAAACAATGATGTTATTGGATAATTCTCCCCATTCCTATACATTAACTATTGTATGGAATTATTTTTACATAGTGAGCTATGGAATGTCCCAGGAAAGGAGGTTTATCCAAAAAAGGTTACAAGCCTTATGTAATCTTTATGAACTTAGGGGTGTAAAATGGAATGATGAGTTAGGATGGAACATCTAAAAGGATCCAAGATAAGTTAAATAGTGTAATATGAGATCATTCATGACAATAAAACACATTCCTAAGAGTTACTTCAAAGATTGATGTTTGAAACCTATGATATATGCATAATAGAGAGCTATTAGAGAGAATTAAATGGTAAGGAGAGAATAGTGTTAAGAAGTGAGTTAGGAGTGGATGTTAGTGACATGATAGATTAATATTGAGTTGAATAAGTGTATCTAAATGTTTAAGGGACAAGTATATCAAGAATAAGGTCATTAACCCAAGAACCAAGGAAATATTTTGAGAAGATGGAACCTTTAAGGACAAACATATAATTAAATAAGTTCTTAAACAAGAGTAAAGCCAATTAAGGGAATATTTGGTGATTTATCCATTTTACCTCTCCATCGCTAAGGTCAACATGATTGGTTGGATCCCTATCAAGGTAACTCATGGCATAATTTGTTAAGTTCCAATTTAGGTGACTCATAAGAACATGATTGATTTGATCTTGGTGAAGGTACATCATGGGAGAAATGATTGAGTGGATCCCATTCTAGTTAACTCGATGTAAAATGTATGGATTAAAAACTTTCTATAGAACAATGTGTGATATGGCTTATATGTATGTTATATTACTTAGGCTATACTCAGATTACTAGTTCCTTACAACACTAAATATACATAGCTTAGTGTCAATATTCTCTTTTCCTAAACCTGTTGGGTTTCAATTACCTTGTTGTGTGCTTTACATTCAAGTACAAGTGAGAAAAAAATTATTGTCTTGTATTTTGTCATCCTGAGTAGCTATCCTAGTGGAACAATCCATAACAAAATAGAATTTTCATGGTGAAGGATTGGCTAAAAAAAACTTCCAAATCCCTTAAAAATAACCAACATAATGCCAAAAGTCTATGCAAATTTTTTTTAATGAAGATTAGTGTGTTTTAAGATAAAAGGTTAATCACCTCTTCATAATCAATGAGTGGTTTATTTCTTTTTTAATATATTTTTCACATTTTTCCTAAATATTTGTAGGATACAATTCAAATTTTATAATATCCATATCCAATAAATTTCCCCATCTTACCTAAACCATATCCAAATATTGTTACATATATAAGGTGCATTTGGGTTATATCCAACATTGGAAAATATGATGAAGAGAGTAAGAGAGTATCTATTAAAATAGTTTACATGTCCTAGAGGACTTTCCTTAAATCAATCATCAACATTCCTATATGGGCAGGAGCTTAAAGTGTTGATCCTGAAATACATTTTTGTTTGATTATTATAGGTGATTTTTTATTTTTAGATACTAATATGAGACATATTTTATTACATTTGTATGGGCACTCTAATAATGGTAAAAGTTATGTTACCACGAGAGTCATTGGTGATGATGTTCATTATATTATTATTTTTGGACATTGCTTAAATTATTTCATGATCCTCTAATGGGTAATATTTTCTTGCATTTGATCACCTTAGTTTATCCTAGTCCCCTAAGGGGTACTCTCTTTTCATTTACATGGTGAGATGAGGTAATCACAGAGAGCTTGGGTAAAAATAATATTCCAATTAATGGATATAGGATGACCACCATTACAAAATTAATATAATTGAAGATGACCACCATAGCAAAATAAGTTATCAAAAGGTTGTTTATGTAAAAATAAGACTAAAGAGAATATTTTAAGCATGAACAAGGTACTAAAGCTACTAACCAATCAGATAAACCTCAAAACTATTGCATTCTTTGTTTATATAATTTTAGTAACATTATTTTTTATATAATATTTATAAATTGAATTTATGTTTAAAAAGATTGCTAGCTTTATCACATTTCTTAGGGTAGGGTTAAAGTATCATTCAAAAAATCCTTTAAGAGACAGTACATTTATGCAATATGTTAAAATATGTGGGTATTCTAAGAGAACTATTCACCTTAAAAGGGATTTATTTTTTTTACATGCATTTATTATTGTTACATGCATTTATTATTGTTGTGTTGTCACTAAAACCTATTGGGCTAAAATCAAGATACATTATCTCTATTATGCCCACCCCTATCTTGCTTTGTTGCCCTATTAAGCTCGTCATCCTAGACTTATCATTTTGGATTGGTATGAGATGGGTTAGAAAAAGTGTGGTCTCCTACAACATACTCTGATATCTATGTCTATTCATATTTTCTATATAGTATCTCTGTCTAAGGGTGTAAGTTCCATGCCTATTCTACACTTTTTGGAATGGATGAGGTATTGGGTGTTGTGTATTCGATATCACCTGCTCTACACCTTGTTACAAACTTGTGCCATACTATTTTTGAATAATGCCATAGTTTTTATGTTTCTATCCATTGCAAAACTTCTATCAAATATTTCTCATGCTCTACATATCAGGGCCTCATCATCATCAAATCTACGGGATCTATTCATAAAGTGAAAATCATCTTGTTATAAATGTCAATAAATATGAAAAACATATGACTAAAATTAGTTACTAGACTTACAATATCAACCCCCCTCAATTTTTGTTCAGTGTTATCCACCAAATTTAGTAAAACACTTTTTGGTTCATGGTCTGATCCTTGTATATCCACATGTGATACACCATGCATTTTAGTGTGTAAATATCTGACATCCATGCCTTCTCCCTCATTTTCAATTTGAACTTCATTGTCATTGACCTGGGTAATGAAAATGTATTACACAAACTACAATCACCATGAAGTTTTCAATGTATACAATATGTGAGGGAAATAAAAATTACATGGTACTCAACATAGATATTGTTGATGTTCTCGTTAACACCATGCATTATGTCTACATCCTCTACAAATACTTGAGTTTTCATCTTTCTCATCAGGTCCACCTTGAGCACATGCTTGTAAGTATATCCCCAAATTGAAAATAAGTAATTGTACATTGACATAAAAGGAATTAAATTAAAGATATGGGATCTATTCATAAATTCAAATTCATCTTGTTAGAAATGTCAATAAATATGAAAAACATACGACTAAAATTAGTTACTAGACTTACAATATCAACCCCGCTCAGTTGTTGTTCAGTGTTATCCACCAAATTTACTAAAACATCTTCTAGTTCATGGTCTGATCCTTGTATATCCACATCTAATACACCATGCATTTTAGTGTGGAAATATTTGACATCCATTCCTTCTCCCTCATTTTCAATTTGAACTTCATTGTCATTGACCTAGGTAATGAAAATGTATTACACAAACTACAATCACCATGAAGTTTTCAATGTATACAATATGTGAGGGAAATAAAACTTACATAGTACTCAACATTGATAGTATTGATGCTCTCATTAACACTATACATTGTGTCTACATCCTCTAAAACTACCTGAGTTGTCATCTTTCTCATTAGGTCCACCTTGAGCACATGCTTGTAAGTATATCCTTGGATTGAAAACAAGTAATTGCACATTGACATAGAAGGAATTACATTAAAGATACGGGATCTATTCATATAGTGAAAATCATCTCATTAGAAATGTCAATAAATATGAAAAACATATGACTAAAATTCCTTACTAGACTTACAATATCAACCCCACTTAGTTGTTGTTTAGTGTTATCCACCAAATTTACTAAAACACCTTCTAGTTCATGGCCTGATCCTTGTATATCCAAATATAATACATCATACATTTTAGTGTGTAAATATATGGAATCCATGCCTTCTCCCTCATTTTCAATTTGAACTCTATTGTCATTGACCTGGGTAATGAAAATGTATTACATAAACTATAATCACCATGAAGTTTTCAATGTATACAATATGTGATGGAAATAAAACTTACATGGCACTCAACATCAATGTTGTTGATTCTCTCGTTAACACCATGAATTATGTCTACATCCTCTAAAACTACCTAAGTTGTCATCTTTCTCATTAGGTCCACCTTGAGCACATGCTTGTAAGTATATCCTTGGATTAAAAATAAGGAATTTCACATTGACATAGAAGGAATTACATTGAAGATGTGATAATGCAAATGATCAACTTTCATACTTTGTACCCATGTCATATGAGGGTCACTATTGTCATATGAGAATCTGGGATGTTCAAATCCTATACCCATGAAAGACTTTCTTGTCTTTTTAATTTGAAGTTCATGTGGAAGTTGATGTCCTTGCATTGTTATAGCCACTAATAATGTATGTAAAATGATGTTGTTAGTTGGTGAACCAACCAATCCACCTTGCAATGTGTAGAAGTCTTTACTATGGTTAATAAATGACATTTCAAACGGAAATGGTAAGATTCTATAGATGCATTGGTGTCTTGCCCAGCATGTGGAAGTGTTTGACAACATCATTACCACATTCTAACCTTATATGCCTAGTGTTGTTCATAGTATTTGATAAAGGTGGGTTGAGAGGAGTAATATCTTTCTACAAACTTTTTGGACTCCCTTATAGCCATGTCATTATCGGCATAACTATGCATTATGAACCCTAAGTCTTAAAACATCACACATTTGACATCATCATCTTTCATCTTTGATATCAAATTCTTCAAACACGTGTGATGAATATGTTAAATGCATAAGTAGACTTCATAGTCAAATCTATCCCTAAATAACACAATAGTTTTGTATAAGTAAATGGAATAAGGTGGGGATTGTGTCTATGAACATACACATATGAAATCCATGATGTGTGTAAGAATATGATGACACACCTAATATCTTTTATCTCTGCACCAACATCATCGACCATGAAGGCACTAAATTTTCATTCAATGTCTTTCAAATGCACTCTTTGAATAAGAATTTACATCCATTGTATTATGTTGATAGTACATGATAGAGACATAATGACCCATGTAATGGGCACACCTTTGAGTTTGGAATCAAGTACCAATAGTGCATATAATTAGTACTATACAATAAAACAATAAAAACATTATAATAACTATTATTATTAAAAACATTAAAATAACTAATATTATCAACTACTCTTACAAACATTGACACAATACCTTTATTGCATTTGTTCCAAGTGTTGCATCCATCACCAATAAGTTATTATTCCCAAATCTCAACAACCATTCCGGATGTTGTGGGAGTTAGATTCCCAAGATAAAGGGGATTTCCCCATCCTCATCACACTCTCCCCCATTGTATCCATGATAGAAAAATCACTTGTCTAGATTTTCCAGTGGCCATTCCTAAACACTTATTCCATCATCAACATTGTACACATATTTGCCTCTTTGATCAGTCATTCTCTATTGTATATGTCATATTTTCTCAAGAAATCATCCCACTCTATTTCACCACTAAACAAGACATGTTTGTCATGTATCATCTCCTGGTGTTTAAGTTGGATAACATTAGTCTACATTCCCAATAATAGTAGCCTATGAACCCATTCATTATGTTAGGGGTTGATGTGAGGAACAAAAAACCATTTCTTACCCTTGAATTATTAATTTTATTGGCTATGGAAATAGTTGTGCTCATTGTCCATGTGTTCTACTTGATTATATGTGAGCAACACATGATTGGGTCTATAGACCATGCATTATGTGCTAAAATGGTAATGACAACCACACCTTATATGCCTTTGACCTAGTTGGCTACCCTTCCCTATCTTGGACATTAAAGGCTTGTCTTTAGGCATGGCTTCAATTTCTCAAAAGTCATCATGGCCACATGAATACTAGTACTTGTACGATTATGGTGAACAAATAAAATTCATGCAAGATGAAAAAAAATGTAAATGAATAGAACATAATAGCATCTGAAGAGACACCAGCTTACAATCTATAGTGTGAGGTGACTGACATGACATATTAAGAGGTTGTTATTAGTAATAAGTGATTAAAATTAATTAATTATGTAATAATATGTAACACTAAAATCATTCCTCAGAATCATAACAATAGAGACATGGAAGAAAAAAATAGATCTATGCAAAAAATACACACATAACACTGATATAACATGGTTCACCCAATGTGGGCTATGTCCACCAAGAGGATCTAAATAATATTTTAAACAAGATTAAAAATAACTCTAAACAAGAAACCTCTCATAGAGATAATTTTCTCCAACCCAAATTCACACCAAATTTTTTGAGATGCAAAGCTATACCTCAAAATCAATCACACTGACCATAGAGAGAAAACAAAGCTCAAACTAAGATGCAAAACACAATTACACTATGTTTCCCCTCACCCCTATTTATTCTATTTGAAAAAAATGCCATACCTTGGTGATAAGCCATATCCCCAGCAAAATAGCACAAAATAAGGGAGGTTTTAACCAATTGGATAAAATATAATCCCCTGATTCTCTTAACCTCTTTAAATCACACTTATTTCTCCATAAATCATGCCACAAATATGGGAGGTGATTATCCCACTAAAAAATTATCCCCACATTTGTAAATTTAAATAAATACATGTTAAAATTTCCTTGTTAACTTTATTTTAACTGTAGGGGTGAAACAAACTCCACATTTAACAATCTCCCATTTGGAGTTTGTTTCCCCTTGAATAAAATTTAACACTTCACCATGATCTTCATGTAGACCAACCAAAGTTTAACATAACCTCAACTTCTCCAATGTGACTATCTTGGTTAACATATCTATAATATTTTGGCTTATATGTATCTTATTTAGCTTCACCATGTTTTCTTTCAAAGTTGTCCTAATGAAATGATACCATAACTATATATGATTCATCATAGAGTGGAAAACAGAGTTCTTGGATACATGTATAGTGCTATGAATATCACTATATAGTCCCTTAACTTCTTTGTTATAACCCAACTCATTTAGTAACTATTGTAACTAAATCATCTCCTTGCTAGCCTCTATAGTAGTAATATACTCAACCTCTGTGGTTGATAAAGCTATAATATTCTATATCCAAGAAATCCAGGTAACTATTGTATTCCTGATAGTAAATACATAACCTATTATACTCCTACTATCAACATCCCCAACCATATATGAGCCTACATAACCATGAAAAGTGGTGTTTGATCTATCAAAACATAACGTTATACCCATGGTTCCTCACAAATATTGAAGAATCCATTTCACTACTTACTAGTGTTCATAACTTGGATTACTCATATACCTACTTAATACTCCCACTACATGGGAAATATCTATCCTATTACTAACAATAGAATATATTAAGATACCAACCACTAATGAGTAATGTACCTTAGACATCTTTAGCTTTTCTTTTTCTATCTTGGGACACTAATCCTTTGATAATCTTAAATGACCTGCTAAAGGAGTCCCAACCGACTTAACATCCTGCATACTAAACCTCTCCAAAACTTTCCTCATGTACTCTTCTTGGGATAAGATCAACTTCCTCTCTTTCCTATCCCAAGTTATCCTCATACCAAGGATTTACTTCATTGCACCCAAATCCTTCATAGAAAATAAATCACCAAGTTGCTTCTTGAGTACTTGAATCTGTTGCATGTTCTTTCGTACAACCAACATGCCATCTACATACAATCATAGGATAATATAATTACCATCCTCAAATATCTTGACATACATGCAATGGTCATAATGACACCTAGAGTAACCTTGTTCTAACATAAAACTTTCAAAAATTTTATACCATTGTTGTGGAGCTTGTTTAAGGCCATACAAGATCTTCTTTAGTTTTCACACCAATTTCTCCTTTCTTTCAACCTCATAACCCTATGGTTGTTCCATATATAATTCCTCCTCCAAATCACCATGAATGAATTTAGTCTTCACATCTAATTATTCAAAAAGTAAATCCTCTACTATAACTATACCAAGCATAGTTCTAATATAAGTCATTTTAACAACAAGAAAAAAATTTGACCACCAACTGGGACTTGTACTTTTTCCTTCCTCCATATTCTTTTTTGATTTTGTATACCCACTTTTTTTACAATTCTCTCTTTCCCTTGGGTAGATTCACAAAATCTCATGTCTAGTTCTCCATGAGAGAACTATGTTATTCTTCCATGGTTTACTCCCACTTCTTCCTAGCATTCATCTGCATTGCTTCCTCAAAACATTATGGTTATCCACTATTAGTAAGTAAAAAATAATTCAAAGATGGGAAAAATAATTTAGGAGTTTTTCTTACCCTAAGATAACTTATTATATGAGTTTGGGTTTCTTGTGTAGGAGGTTCCTAAACTATCTCCTTGGACACTTTACCATTCATAATATCATCCAATATTGTGTGATCTTTTTGTTCTTGTTCCTATAACTAATACCTATACATGAATTTTTATTTTAAGACAATATACCTAGACTAGAATATTTTCTTGTCTCTAAGATTCCAAACTCAAAAACCAAAGTCATCCTCACCATAACTAATAAAGGTACGTCTCTCAGACTTAGCCTTTAGCTTGGTCCTATCCTTCTTAGGAACATGAACCAGTGCATCACATCCAAAGACCCTAAGAAAAGAATAATTGACTTTCTTACCAGACCAAGCTTCCTTGGGTATGCCTCCATTTAAAGTCACTGAAGGTCCTCTATTAATTAGACATAATGTTGTGCTAACTGCTTCTATCTAAAATATGAGGGGCAACCTTGCATAAAACCTTATGCTCCTAACATGCTCCATGAATGTCCTTTTCATCCTCTCAGACACTTCATTGTCCTATGGTGTCCCTAGAACTATATTTTGCCTATGAATTACATTTTATGAATAATAATCATCAAATGCTTTGCTACAATACTCACCTCTATTATCAGACCTAAGACATTTCAACTTGAAACCTGTTTCATTCTCAACTAAAGCTTTTCGTCTCTTGAATGTTTCAAACACATCATATTTATTCTTAATAAAATAAACCCAAACTTTCTTAGTTTCCTCATCAATAAATGTAACATAATAATTTGAACCACCAATAGAAGATACTTGAGTTATCCCCCATACATTTGAGTGAACCAGCTCCAACTTATTCTCCTTCTTTATAGGTCTAACCCTTAAGAACTTAACTCACTTCTTCCATCTCATACACAAAATCATCACAAAAGTCAAAATCAACCTTTTTCAATCTGGGAAACTTGTCTTTCAAAATATCCATGCCCTTTTAGCTCATATGACGAAGCTTGTAGTGCCACAAAGTTGCATCTCCATTTGTAAAAACTAAATTATAGTGATCATCACTACAAGTCAAATAAAAAATACCAATGTTATTAACTCTCACAACCACAAGAGCAACCTTGGTAACTTTCTAAGAGTCTATTGAAAACATCACTGAATAACCCTCACTATCCAATTGCCCTGTTAATATTAAATTCTACCTTAACTATGGGACATGTTTGACATCTTTTAGTATCCATGTGTTCCAATTCTAAATTTTGACCTGAACACAACCTTTCCCTACTATCTTCATGGTTAATCATTACCAAGATAAACATGTCCAAAATATCCTTAAACATAATCAATAAAATGATGCCTATGTGGGGTGGCATGAAAAGAATCCCCTAAATCTAATACCTAGGATTTAGAAACATTATCCAAGGAAAGAATTAAAGCATCCTAACTAACATTACCTATTTTCTTATTTACCTCCTTGGTCTCCTCATTTTTGGTCTTCTTGTCTCAACTTTCCCAACATTCCTTCTTTGTGTGTCCACTTTTCCCATAGTGCCAGCACACCATCTTGGTTCTAGATTTAGATCTTCCTAGACCCTTTGACTTTCCACAATTTCCTTTTCTTCTATCATTTTATCTCCCTCTAGTTTACACTATCAAATCATTCCCTGAAGATGATTCCCTAGTGATCATCCTTCACATTTCCTCACTAAGAATCACACCTATAACATCCTCAAACTTTAAACTTCCCTTAGCAGGGACAACATTACTCACAACCATAACTAGGCTATCCCAACTATCAAGTAAGGAGCACAAAATTAATAAATCCTCAACTTCATCTTCAAATTTAATACCAATCAAAGTTAGTATACTCACAACCATATTAAAATCATTCAAATGATCAACTACAAAACCATTTTTAGACATTTTCATATTAAATAACCTTTTCATCAAAAATATTTTATTAAAGGTAGAGGGTTTTTCATATAACTCCCCTAATTTTTTCATCAAACCAAATGTGGTCATCTCCTCTGAAATATTGAAGGTAACTAAAGATATAAGGCACAACCGTATGGCTCTCAGTGCTTTCCTATTGAGCAAATTCCAATCTACTTGATTCATACCTGAACGTTAGCCTATTTTCCCCATCAAAGGGAGATGAAGATCTTTCTAAAATAAGTAATCTTCCATCTGCATCTTCCACAATCCAAAATTTTGCCCATTAAATTTTTCATCTCTAGATTTGCCATTATCTACCATAGCTCCCACTCAAGCTAATTTCCCTATGATTCACATCTTTAGCAAAACCACTAAAGCTATATTTGATACCATTTTTTAGGAATAATGGATTACAATTAATTAATTATGAAATAATATGCAACACAAAAATCATTCCTCATATTCACAATAGTAGAGACATATGGAAGAAAAAATGAGATCTAAGTAAAAAAACACACATAGCACTGATATAACATGGTTCACCCAATGTGGGCAATGTCCACCAAGAGGATATCAATAATATTATAAACAAGAGTAAAAAAAAATCTAAATAATAAACCTCTCATAGATAATTTTTTCTAGCCTGAATTCACACCAGAATTCTTAAGATGCAAAGCTAAACCTCAAAACTGATCACATTGACCACATAGAGAAAACAAAGCTCAAAATGAGATGAAAAACACAATTACAATGTGTTTCCCCTCACCCCTATTTATAATCTTTCAAAAAAAAATCCATATCTTGGTGATAGGCCATATCCCAACCAAAATAACACAAAATAAGGGAGGTTTTAACCAACTAGATAAAATATAATCCCATAATTCTCTCAACCTCTTTAAATCACACTTATTTCTCCATAAATCATGCCACAAATGTGGGAAGTGGTTATCACACTAAAAAAATTTCCCCATATTTTTAAAAGTAAATAAATACATGTTAAAATTGCCCTATTAACTTTATTTTAACCTTAGGAGTGAAACAGATTCCACATTTAATAGTTGTGGTGATCTTGATATCCTTTCCATCAAAATATGAATTTATCTTGCAATGTGAAATATGAAATTTTTTAGGGAACAATTCCCTTCTCAATTCTCCTTTGATTAAGTCATCAACTTTGTCCTACTCAACCTAGGCAACCCACAAGTCTCCCTCATTGATGTCAAAAACATTAGCCCACTTGATACAATTATAATCAAAAAGACCCTCATCTAGCTTATTTAGTTCAAGGTGCATTATTTCTTCCCACCTTTTTGCCATTTATTTCAGCCTACAAGGAGAACATTTCATTGAATGAATTAGAAATGGACTTTTTGTATTGAGTGAACACAAGTTTCCATGTATTATAGAGGACTTTTTTATAAAAAAAATTGAATGCCATACCACAAATAAAAGCCATGAACTACACATAGCAATTAAAATATGAGAATTCAAACCACTTAAGAAAAATATGACAAAAACTATGAACAAGAAGTTTATAAGAATGTATAAAACCTTGTTGAAATCAATATAAAACCCTTCATAAAACATATCAAAATCAATGCATCAAAACATAGAAATGGAGAAAATAGTGCATGCATGAGGTAGTTGCATTTATAGATGATATTAATTAGCACACACTAACTACATGCATGTGGGATGGGTGATAAAATCTGATTTTTCTATGAATCATATAGCTTCAGGAAAGTGTTAAAAAAAGAGAAATTGCTAAGAAGCCCATAAAATGAAGACAGGGTTTTAAAAATAAGGAATTTGCTACAAAGCCCAAGAATCAAGGTATGGTAAAAAAAAGTGAAATTTCTAAAAATCCAATGTGATATTCTCATTTTCCATCAACTAATCATTCAATGTATTGAATTAGAGGCATCGACATACTGGTATTTATGAACCGCACGTGAAAGGAAATACTAGTAGGTGACATAATAAAAATTTGAGCTACATGTGTGCATTACAAATTATATGATCCTATATGGGATGAAATTTATCCCATTTAATTGTAATGTTAGGTTGCCTTATCACCCATAAAAATATTAGGGCATAAATTGTATTGAGTTATTAGAGCTTTAGTGTAGCAAAATAGGCTGTCAATTTTATTTAAATGATTTCCTCATAGACCACCACTATCATAATTCCCACATATCATACCATAATTTTTGGGACTTAAGTTTAGGGAGGCCCATGAGACAAAAAAACACAATTATGAAACTAAATGAAAGCTTTTTCTTCATTGTATGTATAAAATTATACAAAAAGCTGTCATGATCAAAAAACTTCTTCTTCATTACATATACAAAATTATACCACTATCCAATGTTAGTAATTTACAACTAATTTGAGTAGTGCCCATCATGATCACTGGCATTTATATCATCCTCAAATTCTTTTGATGGTGTTGGAAAATAACTTATTTGACACATTGCTTATTAGTATGTAAAGTCATCCAACATGTGTTTAGGATCTAATTTATGATTTGAATTTGGAGAAATCCATAATTATACATAATTATCATGAAGACCATCTCATGTTGAAAGTTAAAAGATAATCACATGGTGACATATATGAAATAATATCTATGACAAGAATGTTACATAACTATTTCTACCAAAGTAGATGTCAAACCAACTTTTCATCATGGGATTCAAAGATATTCCATGTGACGGGATAATTAATTCTGATAAGAGATTAAACTTAAAAATTATATCTAACATTTCCATTTGTCAACATGAAAAATTACCTTTTAAAATCTCTAAATTAAAATCATTGTTAGTATCCCACCAAATCTTGGCAACATGATTTGCATGAGTAGCCCAAGAAGGTGGTGGCTAACTGAAAATTTCATTCAATTCAACTGTAACTTGATTTGTCACTTTTTATTACATCTCTAATTTGGATTAGGGAATTTCATAAGTGATTGGAATGAAAACTATAAATTGGTTCTAAAAATAGTGATATACTATAAACAAACACCCAATCTACATTGGATGATAATATAAATGATGAAATGACCAAGCGTTGTGTGTGTATCCGTATACATATGTGTGCATGTGCACTCCTCAAGGTCATATATACCTATGGGTTGACCTTAAAAGATAGTAAAAGGTTAAAATGAAGGAACAAAGAACACATAAATTAATGGGATACTCATATGGGCTAACCAAAGAAAATACACAAAAAGAATATTTTGGACATTTCAAGAGCATTCAGAGTTGCACAAAGGAAAATGAATAGTTGATATTTAGGTTTTCATACAATTTTCATCTCATGGATGTATTATTATATGAAAATAGTGTTAAAAAAAATTCAAGTTATGAGGAAGACCTAAGTTAGGAGATGATGACATAAGGCCCAAAAAAAGGAAAGTCATCAATTATAAATAATATAATTTATAAATTATATAAACTAACAAATATAATTAATATGATCATAAATGTTGATTTTGTTTTATCGTTTCCATATCGTTGTTTTTATGTGTTAAAAATATGAATATATAATATTTTATATTAGCCACCATAAAGTAGGTTCAAATGATTTAATTCAAAATTAAATTTTAAATAAGTAATTTCAATAGAAAAAGGGGATGTTTAACATAAAACACAAGAGTTAAGTTTTAAATATCCTTCTCCTAACAACTTATGATTGTTAAGTGGAATAATGGGTATGTTTGTGCCTCTAAAATTGAGATTGGAGAAAAGAGTTTAAATCTGAATAATGAAATAAATAGTTGTGTTGAAAAATATTGAGGCCAATTCTATGTTGGTTTATATCTCTAATTAATAGAGCTACACATATTTTACCTTCATAATGAATAAGATATCTTAGAGAGTAATTGTTTAATCTAAAGAAGTAGTAAACCATTCCATGAATGTCATAATAAATTGAAAACATATTTACATAATGATCCTTTGACTTTGGTTATTTATTAAAAAATTTAAAAATACATTGATGTGTGGAATAAATTTACTTGACTTCATGAAATGATGATGAGAGGATACTAATGATATCCCCAAAACAAATCTCAATCCAAAAGGAAGAATGGTGTATTTGGGATTTTTAATAAGTCCATCTTCTATTTGAAGATAATGAAGAAAGTAGTGATGCATTTTTTTATAATAATTTTAATTTTTTTTCAGAGTTTATAGGATATTTATAATTTCAATATTGATGTAGGATGAATCAAGAATGAATATTTCATTAATATAAACATATACTAAATTGAATCCTTGACTCAATACTTAGTAAAATATTCATGATTTATAAAAATGAGTGTAGTACATCTTTGTCACATCTGAATTTAGTGTCCATTCATTTTATCACTTGGAATATTCTAATATATATAATTAAGATGAAATTATATAGGTGATATTATAATAAC